>BSBM01002950.1:197500-302500 GCA_027924585.1 Larix kaempferi
TTTTGAAAACTGAAAAGAACCCGCACAAGAGTACAATAATACCTACAAGCTAAAAAAAACTTGATTGATTATGTTCAGACCATGATATGGTGGACCAACACTCGACCATGTCGTTTTAAGACTTCACTAACTTTCGTAATTTAAAAAAAATATAAAATTAACTTTTAAAATTTCGGAAAAATAGCCCCGCACAAGATTTGTTTGTTTGCTACGCCTCTACATTTTTTTTTCCTCATAAATTGACAATTTACATAACAAACTGGTGGACCAACACAAACATGTGCATTATGTTTTAGAGAAAAAATAACATGCCAATCTTAAAATAATGACATTTTGGGGTGGTTATACCACTTTTCCATAAATAAAAATTATATATTCCGGAAGGTGATTCATTTTTCTAGGTTTCATCTTTTTACACCTAATACGAAAAAAAATTGTAGGTACCTCTAATAATTCATTTTAATGATAATATTTCTGTTTTTCCAGCATGTCATTGCAACTAAAGTGTCATAATTGGTTATCATTACTTTGCACCAGCCCTAAAAAAGTTATTATTAAAATTTTAAATAAAAAAAATATATTTGAAGTTTAGAAATATATTTTTTAAATTTAATATAAGAAATAATTTTAATTGAAAAAAAAAGATAATACTAATTTATTTTATGTTAAAATTAGATTTTTAATTTTTTAAATTATAATAATATTTCTTAAATAAGAAAAAAATATTTTTACTATACCTTACTAAAAATCTATTATTCATTAAAATCATGATTAATAAGACCTAAAATTTAAAGTTATTTCACTTCAAAAATATATTGAAAATGCTTAAGTAAAATCCAAATATAACATGCATCTACAATCAAAACATATATCAATCCAACTAATTAAGTCTTTTATATTTAAAAACAATTCAAGTAGAGGCAAATCCAACCAATTAAGTCTTTTATAATTTAGAAAACAATTCAAGTAGATGTTTTTAGCATTATAAAAATGAAGAATGAAATCTTTTATATTTTAAAAACAATTCAAGCATCTGTTTTTATCCTTTTAAAAACGATGAAGAATATAGACATGTGCTAAACTTCAATTATTTTGTCTGCCTTGTATACACAGCACTTGCATCCGAAATAAGGAATATTATAATCGGGAAAACTGGAATGCCAAATTTTTAGTATATGCATTTCCCTATTTATTGAATGGTAGTTGATTTTGATTTGCTTCATATACCTACCATTTTATTAGATAATGGTATTAGATCAATTGAGTTTCTTGTTAAGTCATTTTTTTTAATGAAACTCATAGTATACAAATTTTAAATTAAAAGGAGTTAAATTTAATGTTTCAGTGTTTGGTTTGATTATTATGTTTCTCATGCTAACAGTTGAAATTATTATTTTTTATAGTTGAGCTAAGGACCCATAGTGGTGGAGCGGACAGGTTGACCAATGAATCTATGATTAATGTATTTATTTAGCCATTAGTTAAACAATATTTTATGCGTTTGACAGTGTGACTATATGCTGATGTCATTCCACATCCTTAAATAATTAAAAACATATTTCTTAAAGATGATGACAAAGAACAATTTGAGAAAGACAAATTGTAAAATCAATATTAATAAAATAAATGAAATCAGAAGTTTGATTGTTATTTAAGTAAATTCATGTCACTTAAAAAAGTATGGAAGTAGACTTCAACTTCTATGCTGGTGGGAGCTTGAATCATCTCATCTCATTCACAGCGGCCATCCTTTGGGTGATTGTAGTGGGTATAATATATTTTGCCTCTGTCACATTGTTTTAGTTTGTTATTTTTCAGGGAGGCCTGTTGTTATTCTCAGCATTATATTCAGACATAAATCCTGGCAACGGAGTGAAATATGGAGAACCCTTCGGAAGCCTCCATGCAAACAGTTGCTGCACGGGCACCGATCACTGCACAGCGCAGATTGAACATCCACCTGCAAGAACAGATGCCAAACCGATGTATGCACTATATTAATTAGTCTAATATTAGATGCTTTCCTGGATCCACAATCCCAGATTTATTAATGAATTATTATCCCAGGATTGCACTTTCAGTGTTTATATCCATAGTTACATTGTTACTAGATCCACAGTTACATAGTTACTAGATCCATAGTTTCTTATCTATGCTTAATTAATGGATTGTCTCAGTTCTGCACTTCGAGCTTTTCAATCTGTTATGAAAATTTATAGTTAAGATGGAACATTGAGGAGTATAATATGTTATGACATTCATAGTTCAGAGCTTTTCAATCTGTTATGAAAATTTATAGTTAAGATAGGAACTTTGAGGAGTATAATATGTCATTACATCCATAGTTCAGATGAATATATACCAGCTAGTGCCACCATTGTTTGAATGTAAATAACCTGTATTCGTTTTGCTGTGGGTTCCTAATGTAGATTTACCAAGAGCTCTGGAAGCAGTAGATCCAGAGCATATCAATGGGTTCACAGATCACCATCACAACGGCATGAGCGTTCTTCAACAACATGTGGCATTCTTCGATAAAAACAATGATGGAATTATTAATCCATGGGATACTTACAAAGGTTTGTCATTCTCCATCTGATTTGTTTAACTCTTTGCCACTATCAGCAAAGCTCAGTTCTTGATTACCAGCATGCCTGCTATTTATAAGTTTGTGTTGTTTATTACATCGATATATGTTTATATTTTAGAATTTGGGGTGGATTACCATTTATGTTTTTTCTAGATTGAAGGACGATGGAACAAGTATATTGTCTAAATTGATTTTAAGGATAGCTAATGCATGGATAACAGGTAGTGACAGATAACTCATTTAACTAAAGAAAGTAATAGATAAGTGAGACATAGACAAAAGTGATTACAATTAAGGGTGGAGAACAAGTATAACTTGTTCATTACACTTAACTTGTAAACTATAAGTGTTCGCAGATTATTAACAAACTTATTGGCAAACTTATTTCAGACCTTTGTAATATTTCTTTTTTTTTTTCGGCCATTCTAACTGTGGGAACGAGAACAGAAACCAGACTAACCCAATTGAACTTGCAGGGTTGCGTGCCATAGGGTTTAATGCCATCTTTTCCCTTTTGGCAGTAGTGCTTACCCACGTAGGCTTCAGCTACTATACTCTTCCTGTAAGTATATATTTGAAAGTAATGTTAACCTTCAAAAGCCTAAATGTATCACCTATTTGAGCTTTGACATTTCATATTCAGTTTTATCTGAGTTTGAGTTTGTATTGGTGTTCCTGTTCAGGGATGGATACCATCACTTTTATTTCCTATATACGTTGAAAACATACACAGAGCAAAGCATGGAAGCGACACAGAGGTGTACGACACTGAAGGGAGGTTCGAACCTTCCAAGTTTGATGCCATCTTCAGCAAATACGCCAAAAAGGAGAAAGACAAACTCACATTCTGGGAGATCCAATCCATGGTTAAAGGCAATAGGAACTCAAATGACCCTCTTGGATGGTGAGCCTCTCTTTTTTGTTTCATTTATTTTTCCAGTGTACAGACCCGGGAAGTGTGAAATAATCTGATGATCACATTTGAATTTTTGGGCTACTTAGGTTCATGGCGGAGTTCGAATGGCTCACCTTGTACATGATCGCCAAGAACAAGGATGGTGTTTTGGAGAAAGAAACCATCAGAAGACTGTATGATGGTAGCTTGTGTGATGTATTGGCAAAACAGCATTCATCTGGCAACAGAGCCGAAACATCCACTACTAAAAGAATGTAATGTTGGAACAAGAAAATAAAGGCATGCTACTGGGTCTACCTTATCGGTTATCAACCAGCCTGCTAGATAGGATAAGTTAATAAAAAACTTTGCATTTCAATTGTTTGTGAACTATTATTTTGTGATATTGGTTCAATTTTTTAATTGAATTCAATATAAGGTTAAGTTTAGAGGATATCCTTGTTTTATGTATTGATTTAGACTTTTTTGCTTAACACCAATAAAAATTGTACTTCTTTACTCCAATTGAATTTTTGCTTTGTTTTATGTATTGATTTAGACTTTCTTGCTTAACACCAATAAAAATTCTACTTCTTTACTTCAATTGAATTTTTGCTTTTTCCATTTTTGAGTAAGTATCATATTGTCTCTATTTGTTAATTTGAACATTTGATCTGTAACAAAATATAATACAAAAATTAATTATCTTGTAATAGAGCAATGATTTTTGCGGCAGGTTTATTGTTTGCAGTTGTATCTTAAGATGTTGAAATCCAACAACCAACAATAAGCCTGCAGCAGCCATCATTATTCTGCAGACTGGTTAATGGTGATCAATATTATTTATCTATTTCAATAACAAAAAATGAAAAAAAAAAATTTGAAAAATTGAAAATAAAAAAACCAGAAATATATTTTATTATAAGAAGTGAAATTCTCTTACTTTTCCTGGTAGAGAGATTATAATGTAAATCAAATAATAATGAAAAAAAATTCAAAGAGAATAAAACAACTCTAATGTATGGGATTTACTATTTTGTTTAAACATTTAGAAGACTCCATTTCTTATTGAATTTTTGTATTTCTTATTTATGATTTTTAAAGAGAATTAAACACATATATTGTGTGGGATTTACTATTTTGATTGAACATTCCGAAGATTGTATTTCTTATTGAATTTCAAGTAAAATTTATGGATTTATAGTTTGTTTACTTTTCTTTTTTTTTATCTTGGTAAGAATTAATCTAACTTTATTAATCTAAATGATATAATTTTCAAATCATTTTTCAAAAAAAATTATAAATTTAAATCAAGATCCTTCCTTTTGGTCTATGCATGTTTTTATATTTTATTTAAAATTTTATTATATAACATGTGTATAAATATAAATTCATTTAATATGGAAACTTTTAGATAATATTTAATTTGTTTGTTTACTTTCATTTATGAAATATATTAGTAAAATATATTTATTAAAAATAAAAATAAAAAAATATTCATGCTTAATTAAAAAAGTAAGATAGAAACATTTTTTTTAAAAAACTGAAAAACAAAAGGAAGTTTATTTGTGTTTGTTTGTGGTTGTATTATTATCCAAACACGAATAAAAGAGCATATTGAATAGATCATTACCTAATTAAAAATGTAGGATAGAAACATTTTCTTGTTAAAAAAAGTGAGTTACAAATTGTTTTTTTTTTGTTGTATTAATTTTGCAAGCATTGTATAGCTGTAAAGAAAATAAAAGAGCATATTAAATAGATCATTACCTAATTAAAAATGTAGGATAGAAACATTTTCTTGTTAACAAAAGTGAGTTACAAATTGTTTGTTTTTTGTTGTATTAATTTTGCAAGCATTGTATAGCTGTAAAGAATGAGTGGAAAAACTCTTTTGAGGAGGGAGAAAAATTTCTTTTGTTAACTCAATTTTACATCAAGGTCCATCTCCTTATTAAATAAAAGGAGTATTTTTGTAGTTTAGGTGCTAATACATTTAATCTTTATGAAGGAGAAATTTTTATCTAAAGTGATGTGTCATGATGAAAGCTTATACAGGGATCTCAAAGTATTATAATCACTTCTAACATCCAACCTACTACTCATGATTTTATTTTAATTATCATGCAAATGTTTATGTATTCGTGAGTAAACGTCCAAAACCCTCAGGTTACATAAAAGTGAAACTTGTATTCAAGCATATTATAGTCGTTTACAACCATAAATGATGAACAATGGTAAAAGCCATGGTCACCATACAATATTTAAGATGTAACAAAAATTTTGAAGTTTATCTCCATTCCATTAATCTCCAATATAAGACAATACATCATCCACATCAAAACATAATACATTAATATCAAGACAAGAGGAACCAAAATCCAATATAATGATCACATCAATAACCAAAACAAAATTAGCTTTTTTACACACCTAAGACTTTAAATTTATATTATTATTTCTAAAGGAAAGAAGGTTCATAGTTTACTTTTAGTACCATCTTTATGAGCCAACTATTCTCTTCTTTTACTATGGCTAGGTATCTTCAACCTTACATCACTCCATTCCTTACAACTTCACTGGTTATCCCAATTCATCCCCCCTTTTAATGTCTATGCTCCTCACTTATACTAACAATCTTTACTTCATGTGGCATGACTCTTTCTATTCTTTTGTTGAATCTGTGATGCCCTATCCCTTCCTACCACCACAATGTGTTCATCTTCCAAAAATCAAAATTAGGCGCCCAATAAGGCTCAACCACACTTGTTGACTTACCCTAGAGTTGAATTCTAATGCTCTTACTAAAATCCACAAGTCCATCGAACAAAGGACCCAAATCTAGGACTACCTCCAAAAACTTTGTTTCTAAACTAAAGGAATTCCTCATATTCCTTGCTCCACTTAACCATCAACATGTTAAGACCCGCTAGGTGCACATTTTATTTTATGGGAACTAGAGCCTATCAATGAGTTTCCTATCCTTAGAACTAGTCAACTTCAGTTGTGTTCTTCAGTTTCTATAGTGCATTGTATCATCCTAGCACAATTTGGAAAAATTATCTAAATTGGGAATAGACCTACCTTGTGGATTTGAAAATCTAGTATAGTTCATCATATATGCTTTGTATTTCCTTCATATTCTCTTGTTTGGATAGAGGGATAACTGTTTTCAATGCTTCCTATTGTATTAATGGCATTTTAAGAGTTGTCCAATGCCCGATTTCACTATGAAGTTCATGAGAACTCATTCTGATCTTGGCAATATTAATTTTTTTTGAGCTCGTTAAGATAGAAAGATAATTTTCGTCCTCAAGATTAGGGTTATTGATTTCTTTATAATACAGTTTTGTCAATCCCCCAATAGCTTGACCAAGTTGTGGCATATTTAAGCCAACCTTGCTTGAGGCATAGGTGGTTTTGGATGGAGTTAAAAGAAATTTTAGGAAGATATTTTTTTAATTTGTGCTTGTCCATTATATATCTAATCATAGCCATGATTTCAATGGGGGAGAGCCCTTCTTCTAAGAGGAGAATAGGATAGGATGTATTGCTCTTAATTTTAAGGTTATAACTAACAAACCGCTTCTTGATTTGTCCAATTCTTCTCCAACATTCTCTAGAAATGCTGCATCCCTAAATTCAGAGCCATATAATATAACGGGAGTGAACAACATTTTAAAGAGGACTTTCTTTTCATCCCACATCACTAGGTTGGACAACTTACAGTTGTCTTCACGATCGAAGTAGGCTCTCCACCCTCCATTAATCCTCTTGTCGATGTTATAATTCCAATTGAGCTTGTGATGGAATTCAATTCCTAGATACTTATAAGAAGTTACTTCCTCCAAGTTTCTATTATCATAATTACCATGGACTAAGAGGACTTTCCATGTTTGCATGTCTATGAGTGTTGAAGATGAAAATCACTTTCTTCTAGAATGCCCTACTTATGCCCACATTAGATCTTAGTTCCATAATATTTTCTTGAGCTATGACCTTTCCATCCTTCTAGTTCCTCAAAACTACATGAAGTAGGGATGCTCCTCTTTAAGCTCTTTGAGCATAGGAATAATATTTTAAAGAAAATCAATTAATTTATGTCTTGTCTTTTCTCTTAAAGTCTCATAGACCAAATTTTGTCTTAGTTGACGTTAAATAATGTAGTTTAAACATCTATCATTTCTAAATATATATATTTAGAATTCTCAAATAAAATCTAAATAATATGTATCTACAATCAAAACTTAATTAATAATAATAAGAATAATAATAAACTAAAATTTATCCTTTTCCAAATTGAAATTTATAACCTCTTAAAAATAAAAGTTACCATTTAACTAATTAAATTTTATATTTTAAAAACAATTCAAGTAAATTATGAAAAATATAAACATATAAAATAACTTTAATCAATTTGTGTGCGTGTGTATATACAAAAGACCATCACTATTTCTATATGGAAAAGAGAATATTGTGATCGTGGAAACTGGAATACCAAATATTTAACATATAGATTTATATCAGTGGTTGATCATTGATAAGGTTGACTCTGAGATCTAGATTTTGGTAGTTGATACCTACTATTTTATTAGATAAAGATTCTTTGATAAAGTGCTTATATGAGAGCAACGAAGGCATCCTTGAGTTTGGTGTAAATTCATTGAAAAGGTACATACAAAACATCATTTTATTTGATAAAGATTCATTGAAAAGGTGCATACAAACGTCATGCAGGCTTCATGAGTGGAACGAAGGCATCCCGAGACATATTTTATTGAAAGTCATATTATATCTAACTTTAATTTAAAAGTATTTAAATTTAATAGTTGGTTTGATTAGTTGAAAATTAGGTGAGCTTAATAGCTTTTGTATAAAAAAAATAATTTTATATAATTAATAAATAAATAAAATATTGTATTTAAAATAGTGAGATGTTTTATATTTTAGAATGGGAAGGATGTTGTTACAAACTTACATAACTAATATAACATATTAATATAACATGACAATTATAATCTATAAAAAAATAGAGTAGTTTATTTATTCTATATTTTGGATGTGGGTTTTAGTGGGAATTTGTAAATGTTTTATTGATAAAATTTAAATTTGGAAGTGTTCAAATTGTGTTTTTGAATTCATAAATAGATTTACCACCCTCAAATACCTACATGGCACCACTGAGATTATGCAATTTACATAGTTAATATATTTTATTCTAAGATTTTTGACAAAATAAGACGGAAAATATACTTGAAAAATATTAAGATTAAAAACGTAAAATATTTACAAAAAAATAACATATAAACGTTATTAAAAAGAAAATATGAAGTGTTAGCATACACAATACTTATATAAACCAACATAGATCCATCTTAAACCTGTATCTATCAAGCACCCAAAGGGATCCAATTTCTAATTTTTAATTACTTTTCATAATATTTTATTTTATTAACCAACATGGATTTTTTTTAAATAATTTCCATAATTGTTTATTTTATGAGCCGACATGAAATTTTTTAATTATTTTGTTACATCACAAAGGTTACAACATCTCCCCCATACCAATAAGAGAAACTAAAACAAAAGAGTAGTGAGTATTGATTGTCTACATAACATTGTTTCCTTCAATTTGTAAAGTTTCACTAGAGTTATTGGTTTATGAGGGTTATGTTTGTTAGACCAATGTTATTGGTTTATGAGGGTTATGTTTGTTAGGCAGGTCAAGGTTTAGTCGTAAAACGAGACACATAAAACTCTACCCATACTAAGGTTGGTGTCACCAAGGTAACTTCAATCATATTAAGAATTGGTGTGGCTCAAAATTTACTGCACCGCGGGTTCGACCAATGCTATCCAACACTTTCTTATATCACCTAACCTATGCTAATCACAAACATCATGGGAAAGATTTGTGGACCTAAGCTATGCTAATCACAAACATCATGGGAGAGATTTGCGGAGGTCCAAACCTTTGATTGTTATTCCCGCGCGATTCCATGGAAATCACGACCATCATTGCTTATTGCGTATGGCTTCATTCACTAGTTCGTTGTACGAGATTGAATAATCTCATCTCATTCCTCGAGTTGCATGGAAATCACAACTATCATTGCGTATGGCTTCATTCACGGAATTCGTTGCACCAGATTCAATAATCTCATCTTGTTCCTCGCGTTTTGTGCTACGTACTTATATACAGCCAGCCTTTGGGTGATTGTACTGGTTATATCTTTCGCCTCTGTCGCATAGTTTTAATTTGTTCTTTTTTTTAACAAGGCGTGTTGTTATTCTCAGCAAATTATTCGGACATAAAGCCTGGCAACGAAGTAAAATATGGAGAACCCTTCCGAAGACTCCATGAAAACAGTTGCTGCACGGGCACCGGTCACTGCACAGCGCAGATTGAACATCAACCTGCAAGAGCAAATGCCAAAGTCATGTATGCACCATAATTCGTCTAAATACATGCTTGATTAGATCCACAATCCCAGATTTATTAATGAATTCTTATCTCTGGTTTTCTCTGTGAGTGTTTTAATGCTTTCATAGATCCACAAATCCCAAATTTACGAATGAATTCCTATCTCCATTTGCACTTTGAGTGTTTTAATCTGTTACTATGGATCTATGCCTAATCAATGGATCATCTTAACGGATTATCTCAGGTTTGCACTTCCAGCGTTTTAATCTGTTATGAAAATTTATAGTTAAGATGGAACTTTGAGGAGAATAATATGTTATTACATTCATAGTTAACATGAATGTATACCTATAAGTGCCGCCATTGTTTGAATGTAAATAGCTTGTATTCATTTTGTTGTGAGTTCCTGATGTAGATTTAGCCGCCATTGTTTGAATGTAAATAGCTTGTATTGATTTTGTTGTGGGTTCCTGATGTAGATTTAGCAAGAGCCCTGGAAGCAGTGGATCCAGAGCATATCAATGGATCCACAGATCACCATCACAACGACATGAGTGTTCTTCAACAACATGTGGCATTCTTCGATAAAAATAAGGATGGAATTATTTACCCCTCTGATACGTACAAAGGTTGCTCATTCTTTATTTGATTTGTTTAACTGCCTGTTATTTCTAAGTTGGTAGAGGGTATTAATTTGCTTTATTTCTCTCTGAGTTGCTTATTGAAGGTCTGATTAGAGCAGTGGCTTCACTTTATGTGATTTGTTTAACTGCCTGTTATTTCTAAGTTGGTAGAGAGTATTAATTTGCTTTATTTCTCTCTGAGTTGCTTATTGAATGTCTGATTAGAGCAGTGGCTTCACTTTATCTGATTTGTTTAACTGCCTGTTATTTCTAAGTTGGTAGAGGGTATTAATTTGCTTTATTTCTCTCTGAGTTGCTTATTGAACGTCTGATTAGAGCAGTGGCTTCACTTTATGATGATAACCATGGTAGTTAACTTTTTGAGATTAATTCTCGTCTATCTGATTTTAAGATCTTTAAGATAATTATTTAAAATATTGTAAAATGTTATTTCTATACTCAAACATTTTGAAAGAAATATTTTTATATAGTTTTAATATATTAAAAAGTTAAGAAGATTTATATTATAACAAAAATTATAAAACTTTAAATCTCACACAAATCCTTTACACCTACTGCGTTTTAGGAATTATTGAGCTTACTATATGTTCATCTAATTGTTGCTTATTTTGTGTTTTATGAATTGTTGAACTTACTATACTCGTAACTATATGTTCATCTAATTATTGCTTGTTTTGTGTTTTATGAATTGTTGAACTTACTATACTCGTAACTATATGTTCATCTAATGATATTGGTTGCTTTTTTATAATAGAATTAACTTACGAAACCAATAGTTTTTCAATGGGCAGTAAGATTTATGAGGAGCTTGAATTTCTGCATAGATGAGTTTATAATTTAGAATTGGCTGAGATTCTGCAGTGAACAATTTCAATGGGCAGTAAGATTTATGAGGAGCTCGAATTTCTGCATAGATGAGTTTATAATTTAGAATTAATTGGCATCTGTTGATGGAGATGCTGTGGTTATTGTTGAAGGAATGTCAACGTTTTTTCCTAAGATGAACCAAGCTAAAAGGTTCATCTTAGGAGAAAACGTTGACATTCCTTCAACAATAACCACAGCATCTCCATCAACAGATGCCAATGAGTTTATAATTTGTTTATTGACATCCAAGTGTAGTCAGTATTTATAAATATAAATTGGAATTTTAATATATTCAAATATATGATATATAGTTATGGATTTTGTTGTTTATTGTATAGAAGAGATAGATTTTACAGATCAGGAGGAGTATGTGTAACTCCTTTCGTGTTCATACTGGAGTTGACATGTGTTCTTTATAAAAATAATAAAATATTATAAAAAATAACATGTCGGTTCAAATTGGATTTAAAATATTTAGATTAGATAAATTAAAACCATAAACATGACATTACATACTTGATATGAAGAGTGTAAATGTTAAGAAAGGGTTTGCACATCCAGAAATTTGATCTGGAAAAAGTTGGCACATCAAGAAATTTATCCTCTCAAAGCTGAGTAAATCTCCTTTTAAAATAAATCTATGCTGATTTATAATTGCATCATAATTTCTTAGCAAACTTCTTTCCAGTTATTTTTATATATTTTTATATCATATGCAAATTACACTAATATAATATTTCTTTCTTTCTATCCAATTCTATCAATTCTATCTAACTGTGGTAACGAGAAACGAAACCAGCCTAACACAATTGAACTTGCAGGCATGCGTGCCATAGGGTTTAATGTCCTCCTTTCCCTTTTAGCAGCAGTGTTTATCAACATAGCTTTCAGTTACTATACTCTTCCTGTAAGTATATTGTTGAAAGTAATTTTAACCTTAAAAAGCTCCAATGTATCACATATTTGAGGTATGACATTTCATTTTCTAGCTTTTTCTGTGTTGGTATTTGATGTTCGTGCGCAGGGATGGATACCATCACTTTTATTTCCCATCTACGTTGATAACATCCAAAGAGCAAAGCATGGAAGTGACACAGAGGCCTACGACACTGAAGGGAGGTTCGATCCTTCAAAGTTTGATGCCATCTTCAGCAAATACGCGAAAAAAGAGAAAGACAAACTCACGTTCTCGGAGATCCAGTGCATGCTTAAAGGCAATAGGAATGCAAATGACCCTCTTGGATGGTGAGCCTTTCTTTTTTGTTTCATTTATTTTTGCTGTGTACAGACCTCGAAGTGTGAAATAATCTGACTATCACATTTGAATTTTTGGGCTACGTAGGGTCACGGCGGAGCTCGAATGGATCGCCTTGTACCTGATCGGCAAGAACAAGAATGGTGTTCTGGAGAAAGAAACCATCAGAAGAGTGTTTGATGGTAGCTTGTTTGAAGCATTGGCAAAGCAGCATTCATCTCGCAAGAGACACTAAACATCTTCTACTAAAATAATGTAATGCTGGGACAAGAAAATAAAAGCATGCTAACCTCCTAGGAAGGTATAGAAATGCTTCTACGTAGGTCATTACTAAAACTATGATCAGCGAATAAAATAATTACATATATGTTGTGGGACAAGTGGATCAATGTTTTCCTTCCAAGTTTTATCAATATGAATCATTTTTTAACTTTTTTTTCAAGTTTGGAAAAGTAATATTGTGAATGCATTAAGTAGTTTTTTTTTCATATCTAACTCTTAACATGGTTGGATTTTTTGGTATCCGCTGAATCTTCTGTTTAAGGGACGTCTTAACCAAACCCCACCACCAACTTGATTAATTATAATTGGAATTAATTTCAAAATTAAAAAAGTTTTAAAAATTAGAATTAATTTCAAAATTTTAAAGAATTAATTTCATTTCGATGTCTATAAAAATTGTCATTATGCTTCACTATCAACACAACAACATCTACATGGATTAAAATAATAAAATATAATTTGTTATATTTATTTCTTTTTTAGCTTTTTTTATTCAATTTTTTTACTGAACTTAAAATAAGCAAAATCATGTATGTGCATACCAATTCTATAATGACCATTTCGTATCAGAAGAAAGTTGTTCCTCTTCACTCCAATTGAATTCTTACTTTTTCCATTAGGTTGTAATGAGTAAGCATCATATTATTTCTAAAGTTGTTTTGAGTTTTTGATTTGTGATGGTACATAATATTATTTGCATGTTTCCTTTATAAAATGGTTACAAATTAAACAAAGAACATTATAACAGAAAATCTAAAAATCATACTAAAAAAGTAAATTCACCAAAATATTTCTAAATAAAATAATGATGAAATAAAAATAAAAATAAAAACATTTTCAAAGAAAATAAAACAACTATATTATATGGGATTTAATACTATTTTACTTCAACATTTGAAAGATTAGTTCTTATTAAGTTTCACCCAAAAAAAGAGATTCAAAGAGTCAAGATATTGATATAGCCATTTTTCTTATAAAACCAAATCAACTTTTCATAATTTCACAACTAATATTTTTAAGTGGATTCAAATTTATATATTGAACTTACATCGCTGAGTGAGATTAAGATAATGAATGTTATTGATCTAGACCCATTTCTCTGATCAACCTTGCTTTTTGCACTGGTTTAACTAAGATTCTATCTCATATATTTTTATGATGCAGGTGGATAAAAGAAACTATTATGATTTTATGTGTATTCAAACCTACTCCACTTACCTTAAAAATACAATGTGCTAGAGCCCCTCTTCAAATACGAGGAAACCACCATTCTTAACCTTTTTTATATCAACCTAGAAATCACATATGACAGCATTGCACATTACCATATGACTAATAAATCAAGGTATGAGAGCTCAGGCATGAAGAAGTGGCCATTTTAGTATGTTATGGCATAAGATTGAACCTTGGTAATGGGCACTCCACACTCTACATGGTGTTCCCTTCACCACCACACCCTGAATCTATTAGGTACTGCATGGCCCCTCTTACATTACTTGAAAATGTTTCAAATTTGTTGAGTTTGGGTGTGGGATGAAGCTGAAGGAAATGGGGAAAATCTTAAACTAGCTCAAATTCCACCAAAAACATAAACAGACAAGAAAAATAACAATATACATAGTGCACATAATGGAAAAACCAAAAAGAGGAAATTTTATTTATTTTTCTCTAACTCCAAATAGATTATAAATACCCTATTTATACACAGACATACAATTTTCACAATGGGATTCTCTAGAAACTCCTTCTACTACCTTACTCGAAATTTGAATTATACTTCCAAAATATTTCTTCTATGTTCCAACAACTTGCTTGTTCAATGCTCGTCCTTTTGCAATTAATGTGCATTAATGGAAGACTCCTTAAGCCTCACCTAGAATTTACTCTTCATGTATAGGTGTCATCCTTCCTAGATCTACATTCACACCCTGTACTGGTGGCATTAAATTCCACCATTAATTCTTCACCTTCCTACTCCTTCACATTCTTCCTGTTTACCTTCACAAAATGGGCGAGTATCCTAGTTTCCCTACAACCTAATCCAATGGCTTCCATTCATCATCCAGTGACATCCAATGGTGGATGTTCACCTATGCTTCACCATTCATCAACATATCATGCGATAATTACACCCTCTTTGCACCTTTTACACTCTCCAAGCCTTTGCATTAATGCCACATGTCACTCTATGATTGGCTCACAAGCTATGCCTTTCATCCTTCTCCATTGGACATCCTCATGGTGACTCCTTTCACAACTATGTTGTTGAAACCCACAGCACTAACATGAGTCAAGATCTGATGTGTCGTTGGGATTGTCCATCATTGTTCCCAAATGGTGCATCACCTGCACACATTGATGGACATCTATGCATATTCATCGTCATTGCTCCTGTGGACTTGAGTTACCAAAACCTCCATCTGGTAACTCTATTTCAATACTCCACTGTGTTCTCATCAATATGTTGCCACATATCCACTTTGGGACTTCCCATTGGTGCTTTCTGACACATATTTCCATCATTGTTGTTGCTTCTCTATTATATCTCCAACCTGCATCTATGTGCCTGCGTAGGATAAAAGACAACTAAAACGCCCTGCTTTTCCGATGAAATTTGGATGGAAACCGGTCAAATTTCTTTCTGGAAATTGTTATTTCCACAATACTGCAATTTCAAGAATGGTAATTGCCTTTCCTAGACTAAATGTCCTATTTTAAAACTACCCAGATCATCGAAATTGTGATTTGAGCAGTCGAAATTGCCATTTCAGTTATTCCCGCACTATCGGATTCCAGCGATTTGGGGGCATTTTAGTTAACCCTTATACTTATCCCTATGTGCCATGCCGATATACTTTGTCAATTTCCACAGAGTGTCTCCCTTTGCTCGGCAACTCACTAGTATTTTTGAGCCCAAAATCTGACAGCATAGATTCTGATTTTCAACATCTTGTTGTCGACCATCCGACAAGCAGCATCTTTTTTAAACATCGGTGGGATTTCGGCTAATATCCGACATTTAAATTCCCCATCGGATATCCGACATCTTCCAGTCGGAAATCCGACTGTATATCATGCCCTATGTCGTCGGAAATACAATGTCCTTTCCATAGAAAAAGTTCAATAACCGACGCGTTTCACCGTCAGTTGTATGGCAAAGACGTCGGATTGTGTGTAAGGATATGTAACATCCCAAAAAACTCACAAAAATTTAAAATTTTTCGACATGACAATTAATGCCTATTTAATGTGTGCGGAATAGAACAATGCATAAAAGGTTATCTTGTTGTACTAAGTACCATGCTGGTTTATAGTATAAGATTTGTGACTAGATGATTCCCGTTTATGTCTTGATGTTATTCATACTCAATTGTACTATTGCAAACTTCTATTGTTGTTGTTATGATTTATGATTCAGTTATTTTTTACTAATGTGCTTTTGTTGATTGATGAAGGGGTCCTACGGACGCCCCGAGGATTACTTAGAATTCGTGCTAAAGCATGTGAATTCATACTTGTGGTAGTTTACAGGTAAGGATTTAAAGTTGCGACAAGTGACCAAATAGATTTTTAGTAATCTCCTTTGTAAATATTTGAAGAGATAAGACTTTGGGCACTCTATCGGGTGAGAAACTTAGTTCGAGACTAAATCGTTCAAGATAAAGACATCTGAAAATGATTGCTGAGACAAACAATGCATCTTAATTAATGTAAAATTATAAGCTTGTATTGGATTCGAGAGAAGATCTATATCAATCATGATTCAGTTTTATACTCAGAATTATATATGATTTTCATTTGAATTTCGTGTTGAGCCGTACATGAATGTCTATCTTTTTCCTCCATAGCAATTGTAGAAATTCTATGTATGAATGATTTAATAATTTGCCTAGGGACTATACTCTACGATGATGGTGATAATTCGATTTATCAATTATGAATTTCATTACACTATACATTCAAATGCATGTGTATTGTAATTTATTGGATTGTCTATATAATCTATTTGCAATGTTTATTAAAATATTAAAAAACTATTATATAAATAAACTTTATATAATATGTGTTGTGTGCACTTAACGTGACCCTATTGGATACTATGCAAACCCTAGCGAAATTCTAACCAAACCCTTAACATATTGTGACAGGGTGGTGCATCACGACTTTACCATATACAATATCCACATTGTATTTAATATTATGATATGAATGTTAATATGTCACAGGTTGGCAGATATAAATGCTTCCTATGCATTGAATGCATACAACTGTCGAGACAGTGGAGTTCCACCGTAGATGGCATAGTGAGCTTTGGGCATGTGATAGTTTCGTGGTGTAACAGTTCTGCAATGAGTTGTAATTTAACAATGGTTCAAGTGTTGCCGAGCTAGCTCCTTCGTGGCTGTGGCAATGATAGCTCATTTAATGTGGTAGGTTGCTTGGTGTTTCGTGAAACTAACCCAGTGATCTCCACCGTTGATCTGGCAGGGTTTTGATGGATGAGGATTAAACCCTACCTCCACTATGTTCAAAGTGTTTATTGTAATTATTGGCATTTGGTAGTAGTGGCTCTGCGTCTCCCCAATAGGATGAGGGTTTTTAGGGTTCTTGTTTTGCATTCTAGAGGCATAATGCCTACGTTTTGAACCCGTGACCTGTGGAAGTTTTTAGAGCCAAACTCTCCAGGTTTTTACAGTGGTATTTGTCACGGTTGGCAGCTTAAAGTATGTTTTCTTGATATGGTTCGATACTCAAACCAGTTGAGGGTTTTTCTTTCAAATCTAGGTTCAAAGTGAGAGGTCAGGTCCTCTTCATGGTTGATATAGGTCTCGACATTGTTTAACTGTTTAGTAGCTGATAGCTCGGTGTGGTTTTCTTTCATCTTAGCATTCGACAATGTAAAAGTTTAAAGTTGCAGTTGCACCTGTTTCCCATTTTTATGCTTTATGCCAATGTTTAAAAGGTAATGTGCTTTGAAACCTTCACTACATAGCTTCCGTACATGAGTGTTAACACAGTAATGGTTGTTCGAATCGATACCAAAATCATTCTTTTTAAGGAATGGGTGTGTGCAAGAAGATGAGGGTCACTTTAGATGCAATGCTACTTTTTTCAAATCTCGTTCCTAATACCTAAAACTTAACGCGTTTCTAATATTTAGCACCTGCCATGGTAAGACCCGAGCCTAACATGTCATTGGACATGTAGGCTAGGTAACCATAACGCGTATGCGTTATGTAGTTACAAAACGCGTACGCGTTATGTAGTTACAAATCGTGTACGCGATATGTAAAACTAAAAATGAATTCAAAAACACAGTCCCGACGATTGCCGACCACCCGCGACACTCACGCATCAGAAACGCGAATAGAGGCGAAATTGACCCTGGACGAGGACGGTTTGTGGCCCACTCAACTATCCATGTTGCTCGATTTAGCTGGAGGGGAGACAAATTCACCGGTGCATTCTCATCTAGTCAGGTAATTCATTCACCCATACCATTTTTTTGTGATTTTTTAACCCAAATTACTATTTTTTTATTGTTTAAAACAACCTAGTTTTGTAATATTGATAAAATTGGGAATAACCCAATTTCTAATTAAATTCACACCTCCCTCAACCAAGATTAGTGAATAATTAAAATGAAACCCTTTTCAAAAACTCAAAAATTCATAATCAAACCAAAAATTAAAAAAAATAAAACTCCCCCCTTTCTACAATGTATTCATCTAAGTCACCTGACACGAGCACACAGGACACGAGTGTCCCCACTAGGCTTCAAATTTGAAGCCTTCAGGCCACTTCAAATTTTACCCACACGTCATAGAAGGCCACTTCAAATTTTACCATGCAAAAAAAAATTAATTTCATGGTAAGCCCTTCAATAATTAAATTAACCACTACTGTTTAAAATTGCAACAGAAGGGTAGCTTCAAATTCCACCCATCAACAATTTTTAGTGGGAAATTGGGAATGCAGCTACTAGCTAGGTGACTTGGGAGTGGGACTCAGTTACTCTCCAATATCCACGTGTTCGATCATCCATGGATCATGGACCATTGGGCCTCTAATAATATCATTGAGCAACTTACATGGACGGGCTTACACTGAGTAGCCCATGGCTTGAACGCTTCGAAGTTCTCGTGTTTGTAGCGAGCGCTTACGTGTTTAACACATTTAATGGCATCAACAAAATTGTTAAACCTGGAAGGTGGCTCATACGTGTTGTTGCTAGTGGGCTTACCAAGTTACAAGTTATCACATACCAATTCGTGAATGCCGACTCCGTGAGTTAATTGAGTATTCAATGTATAATATATTATGTTAATGTGCCCCCGCGAATTTGGCATTTCAGACAAAATCCACAATCCATAAACTTCTTGTAATGTTGCAGGTTGTTGCTTCTGCCCGTGGCCCCTACCTATAGCCCTGTGTTTTCTTTGTTGTATCAAGTTAATCCTACCGTCTACAGCTCCCAGCCTCACACCCTGTGTTTTCTTTGTTGTATCAAGTCAATCCTGCAGCTCCCGAGTTCCACCTTTTGTTTTCTTTGTTGTATCAAGTCAATGCTCGAATTCCATGCTTCCATGGCTCCGACCATCAATATATAATATTGCATGAATAGAAACAAGCTTTTTCTTATACCCCTATTCCACTGTGGTTGAGCTACTTCCAAGTTCCACCTACCCTATCTCCTCCAGTCCTCCAGGATAGTTTGCGGAGCGAAGCCGGCAATGCCAGCCTGCCATAAACATATTTAAAGAAATTCGTTTTCTTTGAGGAGCTCAACTTCAAGGCTGACTAGATTTTTGACATCCTATGAATTTACAGGTCTGCTGTATCCACTGAAAAATAAAGCCTCTCAACTTTACTATGTCAGTAAACATTGAAATTTTGATGTACTATTACATTTTCAAATGAAAAGAATAACTTATTATTAATAAAAAAATCAAATCATATTAATATATTAATGAATTTGAATTTAGATTCCCAATATTAAAATAAATTATACATTTTAAATGATCCACAAACAAATATTATCCTAAGAAGGAAATGGAAAAAAAGGAATTTCCTCAACACAACATGCTATTTCCTTATGATGATGCTTTTACGTTTATGATTACCAACCTTGGAATCAGGTTTGGTTATCCGAAGGTGTAATATCTTCTAAGCTAAGTCAATAGGTAGGGATGTTGGTATTGATATAATTATGACAAAGTTTTATAAAGGATTAGGAACAATTCCGTTGGCTTGTAGATGACATATTTATGGATAAAAAGCTTGTTGTTATGAGATAATGACATCATGCCTCAAAAACATGTCCCATACAATCTAATGTTAATGGGCGCTCTACATAGAAATTGGAATGTCAACATTTGTGAGTACAATAAATATGTGGATGATTTTGGCCTACTACAACTTTAATATATTGAGTGGATTGATAACCTTCACAATTATATAAGAGATTGTAGCTATGACTAGGAGGAGAGTTAACAATGCAACAAAATCAAGTAATCGAATTTTGTGCATAAAATGAACATAAGACTCCCACCAAATTTCACTGAATCTACGTCTTAACAAAATAACTCATCGTTTCACGGGATTCCACCCCATCAATCCTTTTAACAGTAATGGCCATAATAGTTGCTACAACCCTAGCGCGAGAAAAATCAATCGAGCTACGCATGACAATACTTGAAACCAGACTTTTTGAACTCCCTATTACGTCATAGGAATCAATACTACTTTCTCCACAACATGTGGCACCCTCAATATCTTCCATCACTGCAATTTACATTTGATAAAAAACTTGTTCCCAAATAGTAATTACCCCATTCTTTGCTCTAAAAAGGCCTCGGTTAACCTAGAATCCAATCCATGCAACATGAACACATCCATATATACACATAGAATAAATATTAATAAATTTCTCATAGCCCTTCAATAGTGTTCAATATCTCATAGCCCTTCATAGTGAAATGGGACCCCACCCTTCAAATTTGATCCTTGGTCCCCACTAGACACGGTGACCCCCAGAATTATGACGCGTAGGACACAGTGACCCCCGGAATTAATATATTTTTAAAATATATTAAAATTTAAAAATATAGACATATAGATCTAATAAAATTTAACATTTACAATTACAAATATTCAATAGAAATTACATTTACAATTACAAATATGAAATATTCAATAGAAATTAGATCATTCACAAATCACAACACATTTGTCATTCACAATCACAAAACACAATGAGACATTGAGACACATAGATGCAAACTCATCACTGCCCTGATCCTCCTCCTCCTCCTCTCTGCCAATCTGACTAACTTACTTTTTAATTGTCAAATGTTTAATTTTAAGTTTTAAATGTATGTAAGTGAATGTCATTAAATTGCTTATGTGAGTTTGATTTAATACATGTTCAATTTTGAATAGATGTCATTATATACCATGTATATGTTTCTAATGATTTTCGTATTAATGTCTTTATTGCAGTTGCGGCTATGGATACCAATGCTGAGATATTGATTGAGCTTGCCCAATTGAGGGGCATAAGTGCAGATTTTAGTGGTGGTGATAGGATTCGCCGTTCACTTGCATCAACCTTGGATGCAATTGTGGACACCATTTCACAATCTACGAATGTCCTATATGATATTGCATCTTACAGAGAAAGAAAAAGACAACAATATGCTGATGGGCTAGATTACAATGCAGTAAAAAAGTTGAAAATATCCAAAGAGCTTATATTTGCATTGTTTAGGGACCCTCAGACGGGGGAAATCCCAAATGCAAGCAAGCCGCATATCTCCATTGAGTGGTGCATGTTTCAACCATTTGTTGATAACTGGATGGACAGATGGTACATGGTTTTTGATATGCCACCACACAACAACAGGGAAATTCCCTTATATTTCCTTTGAAAGATGTATGCAGAGTTCGTGTTGCATAAACACGTTAACTATTTTGACATCTTACAGTTTCAGGGGATCGGTGGGGGGATGCCCCAAAACCGACCCAATGCCAGGCTTCGAGACCAGGATCGCCCTATCCCTGCACCTCGCAGGCAGTTGCCTAGGCCAGATGTCCCACCAGCACATCGCATTATTCCGCAAATACGGGATGCATTTTTGAGTTTGGCACGAGCGGTTGTTCGCCATGGCACGATGGTTCAACATATGGGTGAGGAAGGGACATCTGTCCCTGGTGTGGTACATACACCATCTCGTCACCATGCAGGACCATCAGCTAGTGCAGGACCATCAGGACCATCCACTAGTGCAGGACCATCAGGACCATCCACTAGTGAAGGACCATCGACACATCCCCATCCTAGTACTGATCCTCACGAGTGCACATCATGTGGTTGTCCCTGCTATGGTATTGCCTCAAATGTTGCCTTCAGTGGGTTTTTGAGAGAGGTATGTTGATGGTTAATTGTAATAAATTCTTCATTTATTTTCATCTTTGTACACATATATATAGTTTGAGCTAATATATTAATTTTGTGAACTTGCAGTTGATGCTTTATGCCGGCAGTGACGCCCCAGAGCCGGATGTTCCAGACTCTACAGGGGGGCATGATGCTACCCATTCGGTAGGCCCATCTTATATACCACCTATTTCCGTATCTCACACCGAGGTAAACATTTTAAAATTTCAGTTTTTTAATACTTGTTAATTTGTTAATTTCCACATACTTTACATTTTAGTTCATTAATGCTATCTACGGTCTAATATTTACAATTATTAAACTTGCAGATGGCAGATCCTTCACTGGGGCAAGGTAATGTGGAGGTAGTACCCATGGTCATACCATCCCCTGAAACATCTGGGCTCCAGGTAAACAATTAAAAATGACATTTTTTAAATACATGTTTGTTTGTTGAATCATGCATGTCTAACTACATGAACACTTGTTGACTGTAGGCACCATCCGAGACATCTGGCCCATTGCCTGGATTTGTATCTCCCTCCAGGCCATTCGTGAACAAGGGTCGTGTGTATGTGAGGCGTTCTACTCCTAGAAAGACTCCAGCTGCCCACGACCATGGGCTTACTCACACCATGGTAAGGTATATCCTTCAATGATATTTGTTGGTTAACTTGAAATCCAGTGCATAGATCGTTTTTGTTAATGTTTGAATTGCATGTTTACTGCATCAGGAACCCGAGTTGTCTACTGAGAACCTCGCATCGATGTTTGATGCAGCGGTTAGTGCCGCATCTGCAATGGCGACTGATCACACACAGGTATGTAACTATTTCAACATTATCTTTACATAGTTTATTATTGTTGGACCTATTGTTTATTCATGCATTTCTAACTATTTCAACATTTTTTCATTGTAGCCACCACCAGCAGGAGCAGTGCCTGGCCCCCCTGGTTCGACCATCCTAGATGTTCAACCGACGGCTCCATCTGCTACACAAGCAATGCAATCTCCTTCATCAGTTGAGGTGAGATGTCCTTCAGTGACCAAGTGTTTCATGCACTTTCCATGCACCAGTTGATAATTGTTGAGCTAATGTATTAGTGTACATAGTTAGTTGAATTTAATAATTGATATTTAATTTGTAGGATCCAGGGATGCACATTGATCCTAGGGATGTGCCTAGAGGATCAACGTCGAGAAAGAACAAGAGGAAACTTGAGTTTTGATAGTTTTGGATAGTTTTGGACACATGTGCTTTTGGATACTTTTGTATATATATGTACTTTTCGATACATTCAGTTTTGGAGACATGTACATTGACTTTATTGTGCATGTCTTTTGGAGACATGTACATTGACTTCATTGGATAAATGTACTTTTGGATACCTTTGGATATACATGTACTTTTGGAGACATGCACTTTTGGATACTTTTGGATATACATGTACTTTTGGAGACATGCACTTTTGGATACTTTTGGATATATATGTACTTTTGGATACATGTACTTGTGTCAATCTAATGTGTTGATTTGTGTGGATTATCTATTACTCATGAATGCACTATGTCAAAAGAACAAACTATTATATTCAAAGGTTTCAATGAATTCACTACATGCATGCACTAATCGGTATCTAATTAAAATTTGTGATTTTGGATGATCATTACAAGTTATGTCAAAGTTCTTGCTCGTGTAATTTAATCAAACTAAATGCAATACAATGTTTTCAAGGTTTCAACGAACTCACTCATGCACACCCATTGCCATCAACTACCAATGAAAGTCTAACATTATGAGGTTCTTCTTTAAAAATGGGTAATATTTCCTTGATGATCGTAAATTGAGAACCATTTGTAGCCACTCATATAATACCATCTTCACTTATCTTTGTACATGATAATCCATATAATGTGCTATGTTTTTTAACCTAAACAATCATAAAAAACCTAGAATTATAGGGATATGACAAAGAACCTTATGGGGCACCTTATATATTACCTAATTAGTTCAATATCTATTGATCTCACATTCATGGCATTTTAAATTTGTTGCATGCTATCCATAATATATCATTTGATCATAATTAGGACATGCATCAATTGTTTGATACTCCTTTCTTGTATCTTTCATAAGGGCACACAATTCTCAATATGTGCAAGGTAAAGTATTAGAGTTATTGTGTATACATTAGGATCTTTGTCATACCATTGTTTGAAATGTCATTCAATACCTTCAATTTTATCAACATCAAATTAGTAGACAAAGTGACTCATCTTTGATCTCTTGTATAGGCCTTTGTGTGCCTTATCAATAAGATGTACATCATGAATATTATCATAGGTCTCATACATAGGTGCATCCTCATCCATGAAAACAAAGGTGTCATGGATCAACCTATTATCCCTTTATTCTCAATAATATTAGTATCA
The DNA here is from genome assembly GCA_027924585.1 of Larix kaempferi. Lineage (NCBI taxonomy): Eukaryota > Viridiplantae > Streptophyta > Pinopsida > Pinales > Pinaceae > Larix > Larix kaempferi. The sequence goes on from BSBM01002950.1 coordinate 222,331, forward strand.
TTATCTTCCATAGGATCAAATTCAACTCCATCACCCCCATTATTGCTACTCTAAATTGCAGCCTTAGGAGTTTTGATCATGTGTTTTTGTCTCTTTAGGAGTTTTGAAATATTATACTCTTTCAAAAATAATATGGAAGTTCAAATATTTAAAAGTGGCTTAAATTATAAAATGGGCGGAAATTCACCAAGTGTCCCTGAACGGCATTTTCATGCGACTTGCAACTCGACATAACTAGGAAACCGGGTGTCGAACCGACGAACCATCAACTCCGTTGGTCTCTTGGCATGCAATTACCTCTAGGGGGCCCTCTCCCTCGTCTCCCCATGGCCCAGCGGCTTCATTGTGCATTCATTTCGTAAACTAGGGTTTTGCTCAGTGTAATTGCATGCAATCTCGCATTGGTGGGTAAACTCTGCAAAAACCTCCCCCGAGCCAGTGTTGGCAGTGTTCCCACGTTGGCATTTCCCACACACACTTGCAGGAGCCAACGGCATGCAATCTTCCTGCTCTGTTTGCTTTTTGGCTCCCGGACGGAAATTCACCATGTGTCCCTGAACGACATTTTCATGCGACTTGTAACTCGACATAACTCAGAAACCGGACGTCGGACCGATGAACCGTCGACTCCGTTGGTCTCCTGGCGTGTGATTACCTCTAGGGGACCCTCTCCCTCGTCTCCCCATGGCCCAGTGGCTTCATTTCGTAAACTAGGGTTTTGCTCAGTGTGGGAGTGTGCAATTTTTGCACACGGGGGTCAACTTTGGAAAATCATCCACCAGGCAAGTATGGCTAGTGTTCCTAGCCCGAACCTGTCTAGACACACCTGTAGGTCTCCCCGAAACCCAGTTTTGTTGCATGGTTGGAGTTCTATGCCCCCGGTAGGTATCCAGCAGGTGTCCCTGAAGGCCTTCTGGTAGTGAGATGGGACGAGCCATAGAACGAAGACCGTGGCTCGGATCGACGAACCGTCGACTCCGTTGGATTCAGCACACCGGGATAGTGCCAGGGGTGCCCCTCCCCTCCTACCCGGTGGCCCATGTGTCACCTTGCAAGTCCATCTTGGAAACTAGGGTTTTGCTCAATGTGGGAGTGTGCAATTTTTGCACACGGGGGTCAACTTTGGAAAATCATCCACCGGGCGGGTATGGCTAGTGTTCCTAACCTGAACCTGCCTAGACACTTTGGAAACTAGGGTTTTGCAGGTCCATGATGATGATGATGGTGATGATGATGAAGATGTTAATGATGATGGCTTGGTTTAAAGTGGTGCTCTCAAATAGCTAATTCATTATGAAATATTTAACAAGACATGAATTAAATTTAATATAAGTGTATTGTTTAATATAGTGAGCATGAATTGAATTAATTTTGTTGGGTGAATCCAATAACCAACATGATGAACATAATATAATTTTAGGGTTTACTGATCTTATGTAAAAAATGGCATATTCATAAACTTGACATACAAGAGAACTTTTGGCATATTTATAAACAACGTAAACGTAAATTTGGCATATCAAGAACGCAAAATTGACATATTCATATGAAACATACATGTGAAAATTGAGCATATATCAATATTCAATTACAAATAGTATAAATAGTATAGTATTAAAAGTATGTAACGTACCTCATCATGCTAGATTCCACCTATTATCATACAACCAAGCCCTCCGGATCATCTCTTATACTGATGGTCTCCATTAGTCTCTCGTGCTCTGTATCCGGTAAGAAGTAGCGTACCTTCGATGTATTTCGACTAGGCATTGTTCGTACCTGAAGGTTTGTGCCAGTGATTAAGTTGGTAAAGTGATACACACTTGCACCTGGTTTGTAATCCCCGTAAACATATCCACCCTTCTTTCTTCCATTGCTGTCTCGTGTCAAGTATTCACCTTTAACAACCATAGACCCAGTTGGAAAGTGGTTGTTTTCATCGTCAGTCATGGACACAATGAGGGTTTGCTTTCCATCTATACAGCGTGCCAACCAGTATTCATCACCCCATTCAGTATCTTTTGAGGCAACCACTGCGTATATGTGCCCTGCATTATATGATTGTAGGTATATGATCAAAATATTTTTCGTGCGATACAAGGCCATTAATGTGCATTTGAAGACTACGTAAACAAACAAAAAATGTTAAGGAAATGCATCATACTGGGTTGTACAAGGTCTGAGACATGATCAAAATCTGCAGAAATAGATTATTGGTCTTCTTCCAACGGAGTTAACTCAACAATTGCACGCTGATCAAGTGGAAGTGATATGCGATCCCATCCATCAACCCAATCCAATGATTCACACCCATCCCAGTCACCATCACAACAAGGCGGGCAAAAACAAGCGAGTTTTCTGGTCCAAATTTCAAATACTGGGTTATCAGAGCTTCGAACCGAATGAAAGCCATGAGTCCCAGGCACAGTCTTGCATTCCCATGCATGTGAATGATCTATGTCTACCACCTCCCAAAAAAATCTCTCCACATGTCTCTTTCTTGTGGATTCTACTCGCATAGTTGATTCCTCTCCCATTACTAACGTGCACCACCTGACTATAGATTGAGCATTTAGAATAGTAGATTCTGTAGATACTTTCAATTCCTCTCTTCGTAGGGCTGTTTTGACACATGCTCCGGCTCCATCATGCTCTCCTTTACCATGCCCAGTCTCAAAATAGTTCCACATATGTGGCACTTTGTAGTTTTTATGCAATGAACACAACCACTGAAATATGCATGCATTTTTTAACTGACCAGCACACCCATCAGACCAAATCCAGTGTCGGTCCATCTGTATGTTCCTTCCCTTCAAGTGATCATAGAACATGATGAAGCAATGACGTACATAGTGGAAGTCGTGGCACCTATCATCACTTATGTAGAAGTGATGTTCCTTCAGAATTTCTCTTTGCTCTTCAGTGCTATTTGGGCCATGCCTATATGTGATATGGACCATCAAGGAAACCTGCTCAGAGTGATAATACTAACTTTGGATCTCATTTTGAGGTTGCAGAGTGTAGTTCTCAGCAAAATCAACAACTGAAAGTATAGTACCAAGGGGAAATGTATCTCTGCATATTCTAAACTTCTCATCCTGCCATCATGCCACGTGGACATGCTGAACATATTGATGTGTCTTTTCAATAAATTCCTTGATGAAGTCACTAACTTGTACCTGGTGACACAAAATGATCTCAATGTCAGTTTTTTGTTGTAAGTAAGGATTGAAATGTAACCATTACAACATAATTTTATAGATATAAATGCATACTTGAGATGTCACCAATTGTATTTTTTTGCTTTCTTTCCCTGGGACTATTTCATAGTTGATATATTTGAAACTTTTCATGTCTGTAACCATTTTCCCAAATTCACTGTCTCCATTCTCGTGCATACATTGGCTCAATAATGCCATTCCAGTACAGTTGGAGCATGTTCCATCCAAACAAGATTTTGCATAATATGTTTGCCCCTCGGGCCTATTGCACATGATGCTATGAATGAATTCTCTTGATGAAGTCGGTGGTATTGTCATGGAGCAATCCTGCACAATGTTAGTATGCAACACACGACGAATGTACAAAAATGTTTCATAGTAATATTCATGTTCTACATGGTATCTACAACAACAAGTGTTACGAAGAGTATTTATTCTAACATACCATGGCTTACATTTCTCAAAAGATCTTTTCCCCAAGTTCAATTGTCTATGCTCAATCTTAAATTTCTCGTAAAGCTCTGTCTGTGTTATATCAAGAAGATGCTTAGTATGTGGTTCACGATCCTTTGAACCCCTTATTAGTTTTAGTACATCCTTTCGGTTTGAAGAAGGCCTTGTGTGATCATGCCAAAAACTATGCACTAGTCCCTTTACTGCATCAACTAGCTTCATGTCATGACGTGGCAACCGACCAACAAAGGCCCAAAAATCTGTCTGATCGGTTGTGTCAAGATGTTCTCTTCTAATAGAATACCTATGGAGGGTTTTTACATTCAAATTAACTAGTTCGGATGTAGGCCTGAGAATACGAAGGGCCCTGGTGTTCTTATCTGCAATTGATTGTGACAACACACGACGAGCAGCATTGTGGTCCTTTGAATGTGTGTTCTTACCAATTTTACCAAATGCATCTACTAGGATTTTAACTATAGGAGAACTTGGTTCAGAATTCTTTATCATCTTTATCCCTAACTTTTTCCTAACAACATTCATGCTCCTAGATTTTAACAATGATAAAAATAATCTACATTTATCTCCATCACATTTAGAAACAAAATATTTATCAAGTATCTGTTGAGTTTGATAAGCAATACTACGTTTAGATAGTGTACCTTCAATGGAATTCATAAGTCTTTCATCAACTTGTATACGCTTCGGAGTTATTCGACATGTGCTTGCTAATGGAGGTAAGGGGGTTGGAATTGTACCATGTAGCGCATCACCAAGACGCTCTGGCGTTTCAGTAGTAGCTTGGTGTCCTTCATTCTCTTCCTGGTAGTTGGATGGTGGAAGCCCAACATCCTCATCCATGGTCTGTGGAAGTCCAACATCCCCTTGTGGAAGTCCAACATCCTCATCGATGGTGTGGATAACATTCTCTTCTTCAACAGTAGGAAAAATGTCCAACACCTCTCTGACTTCATCGCTTGTATAACCACATCCGGATAGCAAATTGGGTGTTTCTTCGTGAGCTTCATCTTGAGATGGTAACTTATCACTTTGACTTGAAGTGGGAATTGAAACATCCCCTAATGAGCACCTACGTTTTGCTTCTTGATTACTTCCATGGGGTGCTTGTTCAACAACTATTGTGGAAATTGAAGGTCCCTCTTGTCGTGGATTAATAGGATGAACCATGGTATCCTCTACAATTGGATTTGGATTAGTTTCCAAAGAAAGCCTCTGATTCATCATGTATATTCTTTTCTTTTCTTTCTCTTCTTCAATGACTTCTTGAGGTCTCTTCTTCCTTGTTGATTTGTTTACTCGGTTACATGCATTCCCCATCACCACAATGATCAATTCAATATAGTTTGTTTTTGTTGCTCCTCAATTACAAGCTCTTCAATAATAAGCAAATGGAAGTTCTTCCTTGTTGGTCTTGAAGCTTGATATCTTATCTTGTGTGCTCCTCAAATATAGGCAAAATGAATCTTTCAAAGGCCTTATCTTTGGTGTTCTTCAATTGGAGATTCTTCAAGCTTGCTAATTATTTTCTTCAAATATGGCCATATAACCCAACACCACAGTGAGCAACCATGAAAGATGTCCTCAATGCTGCACCTGCATAAAAAAAAATGATGGAGTTGGTGTAGAATGTGAAAATTTTCAGATGCGGGCTCGTGCTGTTCGAAAAATCGCGGGATTGTTGTTTTCGTTCGGATAGAGTGAAGTTGCTCTCGGACAACAACAGTCCATTATTTCTGGAGTTCCAAAACGCGTACGCGTTATAGAAGTACAAAACACGTGTGCGATATGTAGTGAAAAAATGCGAATGCAATATAGTCAAGCACAATAAATAGGTTAGGTGCACAGCTAGGGCAACGAACAAAATCAAAGAAAACGAATAATTTATATGGTTGCATACAAAACAAATGTTTTGTATGGTTTAATACCCCCTAGATCTCTCCCAATAATCCCTAGATACCCCCTATCTCTTTCTAAATATCTGTCCCTCATTCTCCCTACATCCCTCCCTACATGTTTCTTTCATGTTTCTTTCTCTCCCTTCAGCCATGTCTCTACCACCCCACTCTCCATCTCTCCACCTTCTCTTTATCTTCGTCATTATCCCTCCCTATAGCACTCTCTCCCTTCTTCTCCCTTAATCACTAACCCTCTACGCCTTTATCCCTCCCCCCTGCCCTCTCTGTCTTACCTTGTTCCTAGAGCCCCTCCCCCATAAAGGCCTTTAGACCCTCTTCTAAACATTAATCCCTAAGTGCATAAGTGCACAAGATGATGAGGAGGAGGAGGGTGATGACAATGAAGATGATCATGATGTAGATGAAGATGATAAAGATGACGAGGAGGAGGAGGGTGATGACAATGAATATGATCATGATGCAGATGAAGATGATAAAGATGATAATGTTGATGAAGATGATGGTGATGATGATGAAGATGTTGATGATGATGGTGATGAAGATGTTGATGATGATGGTGATTATGATGATGATGAAGATGATGGTGACATGATGGAGATGTTGATCTGATGAGGAAGATGATGATGATGATGGTGATGATGGTGATGATGATGAAGATGTTGATGAGGACGATGATGGAGATGAAGATGATGATGATTAAGAAGATGATGATGATGGAGATGTTGTGTTGATGGGGAACCTAGAGATGACAATGATGATGAAGATGGTGATGGTGATGGTGATGGTGATGACAATGAAGATTTTGATGATGATGCTGATGGCGATGATGATGAAGATGTTGACGATGATGGTGATGGTGATGTTTAGATGATGATCATGATGATGTTTAGAAGATCATGATGGATATGTTGATGAGGAACCTGCAGATGCCAATGATGATGATGATGGAGATGTTGATGAGGAACCTACAGATGCCAATGATAATGGTGATGACGATGAAGATGTTGATGATGATGGTGCTGGTAATGATGATGATGATGAAGATGAAGATGATGGTGACATGATGGAGATGTTGATCTGATGAGGAAGATGATGATGATGATGATGGTGATGATGAAGAAGATGTTGATAACGATGATGACGGTGATGACGGTGATGATGATGAAGAAGATGATGATGATGGAGATGTGTTGATGGGGAACCTAGAGATGACAATGATGATGAAGATGGTGACAGTGATGACGATGAAGATTTTGATGATGATGCTGATGGCGATGATGATGAAGATGTTGACGATGATGGTGATGGTGATGTTTAGATGATGATCATGATGATGTTCAGAAGATCATGATGGTGATGATGATGGAGAAAATGACGATGATGGATATGTTGATGAGGAACCTGCAGATGCCAATGATGACGATGATGGAGATGTTGATGAGGAACCTACAGATGCCAATGATGATGGTGATGACGATGAAGATGTTGATGATGATGGTGCTGGTAATGATGATGATGATGATGATGATGAAGATGAAGATGATGGTGACATGATGGAGATGTTGATCTGATGAGGAAGATGATGATGATGATGATGGTGATGATGATGAAGATGTTGATGACGATGATGATGGTGATGAAGATGATGATGATGAAGAAGATGACGATGATGATGGTGATGAAGATGATGATGATGATGAAGATGATGATGATGATGGTGATGAAGATGATGATGATGAAGAAGATGACGATGATGGGGATGTGTTGATGGGGAACCTAGAGATGACAATGATGATGAAGATGGTGATGGTGATGACGATGAATATTTTGATGATGATGCTGATGCTGATGCTGATGATGATGATGATGATGATGATGATGATGAAGATGTTGACGATGATGGTGATGGTGATGTTCAGATGGTGATGATGATGATGATGATGATGGAGATGTTGATGAGGAAGGGGGAAATGACAATGATGATAAAGATGTTTATGGTCATGAAGATGATGATGATGGTGATGGTGATGATGATGGAGATGTTGAAGATGATGGAGATGGCGATGAAGATGATGATGATGATGATGATGGTGAAGATGATGAAGAAGAAGAAGATGATGATGATGATGATGGTGGTGAAGATGATGAAGAAGATGATGATGATGGAGATGTTGACCTGATGACAATGAAGATGATGATTATGGTGATGATGATGAAGATGTTGATGCTGATGATGATGGTGATGAAGATGATGATGATGGAGAAGATGATAATGATGGAGATGTTGATGAGGAACCTACAAATGCCAATGATGATGATGATGATGGTGATGACAATGAAGATGTTAATGATGATGGTGATGGTAATGATGATGAAGATGATTATGATGATGGTGATGGTGATGGTGATGTTTAGATGATGATGATGATGATGATGAAGATGATGGTGACATAATGGATATGTTGATCTGATTCAAGGAAGATGATGATGATGATGATGATGGTGATGATGATGAAGATGTTGATGATGATGATGATGGTGATGAAGATGATGATGATGGAGATGAAGATGATGATGATGAAGAAGATGATGATGATGGAGATGTTGATGTTGATGGGGAACCTAGAGATGACAATGATGATGAATATGGTGATGGTGATGGTGATGGTGATGACGATGAAGATTTTGATGATGATGGTGATGGTGATGATGATGAATATGTTGATGATGATGGTGATGGTGATGTTTAGATGATGATCATGATGATGTTCAGAAGATGATGATAATGATGATGGAGATGTTGATTTGATGAGGAATATGATGATGATGATGATGATGGTGATGATGATGAAGATGTTGATGATGACGATGATGGTCATGAAGATGATCATGATGAAGAATATGATGCTGATGGAGAATATGATGCTCACAACTCCCTCTAGTCTCTCTCTCCCCAACCATCAATCTCTCTCTCTCTCTCTCTCTCTCTCAAACACACACACATACACACACATTATGTCACTTTCCATTCTCAAACCCATCCCCCCTCCATCCATATCTATCTCCAACTTTCTCCCTCCATCCCTCACCCTAGCTTCTCTCCCTCCCTCTCTCATCGCCTGTCTCTCACCTTCTATCCCTCCCTCATCTTTCCCTCAACCTATCCCAATCTCTCCATCACTCCCTCTCTCTCCATCGCCACCACTCTCTGCATGTCTCCCACCAACACTTTCTGTCCCTCCCTTCCTATCTCTTATTTCGTTCTATCCCCATCTATCTCTCACTCCCTCCAAATCCATTCCTCCCCATTGTCCCTCTCCCTCCCTCACTCTATGTCTCTCCCCCCCTTGTATTCTTTATTTCTCTCTCACATCCCCCTTGCCTCCATCCATTCCCCCTTGTCACTCAAGTCTCACTTTCAACTTCTAACCCTATACCTCTTTAGAACCTATTCTACTCCTAATAGTGCTCTCAAGCTCCACTTCCCTTCACCCCCTGTAGCCCATCATGTTCTCATTCCCTTCATCTCTCCCCACTCAAGCTTCCAACATCCTTCTAAGCCCTTGACCCTTTCCCACCCCTATTAAATATTAACCATAGATTCCCTTGACCCTTCCCCACCCCTTCTCAAATATTAAACAAAAATTCCCTTGACTTCTACACCCCCTCTTTCTCAAGTATTAAACATGTATTTTATGATTTGAATAATGTGAGCGCGTTTTGTAACTATATAATGCGTACGTGTTATGTAGTTATATAACGCGTACGCGTTAAGTATTTATATAATGCACACGCGTTATTTAGTTATATAACGTGTACGCGTTATTTACATCTAAAATCCCGGCAATATTTTTGAATTTAAACAGGCCGAGTCACATGCTCACATGTCAACAATAATCCTATGTGTATGCTTTGGAGTTTTCTTCGGTAATTCCAAACCTGTGCTATGTTAATGAAAAACCAAAGCTAATTGGGTATTTCTTCCAGTTTCTGGAGAAGCCTGTGCTTAGCCACTCGTTACAATATGCTACACAGAGTCATTTTTGACGAAATCTTAGACACAAATAGCATTTTTTCTACAGATTCCAAATATGTAACTTTTATTTTGAAATATTAATTTTTCCTATTTTCTTTCAATTTCTTTTCTGTCCTACCTCCTTAACTCGTGAAACACACTGTTAGTGTTTCTTCCATAACTTTTTCAATTCTCAATCATTTCAAAAAAAAATTGTATGGTGCACAAGAGGACACTAACCTCCGCGTTCTATGAAAAACCCATTTCAAGATTTTTGCATTAAGACCTTCAAAGGCTCTACCCACAAAAGAGGTACTATTTTCGAGGTTTGATCACTTAGACAATTATAAAAAAATTATAAAATTACTAATTTAATTTTCGAAAAATAATGGCGCACAAGTGCTATGTGTTCTCTACATGCATGCCGATTTTTGTAGCTTGATTCCATCATTTAGGCCCTCAAAGGCTCTACCCACAAAAACATATACCTTATCATTTGTCTGAAAAATAAAAAGTGTTTGTTAGGAAAAATGAAACTTGACATAGCTATGCAAATTTTCAATACATAAAAGTTATATATTCAGAAACGTGATTCAATTTCCTACATTTCATCTTTTTTACTCAATGCAAGATATTTTCCGTAAGTAAATCAAAAAATCCAAGTAAGCTGAGGGATGCCTGCTTTTTCAGTTTTCTATTGCATCTAACGTGCCAAAAGTGACCCTCATTAGCTTGCACTGACCCAAATACTATTTTTAACCACATCTCCAATGTATTTGTAGGTGCATGGTTCAATGGCATCTCTAGTATGGGCGTTGAAGGATGGCTACGGCTACACTGATCGGTAAGCCTCGGAGGCTACCTTGTAATTCTGGTTAGATGGAAGTGATGGCCAACATGTGTTTGTTCTGTGGTCTTCGTGTTTATCTCAGAGAGTTTTTATTTCATCAAATTAGGGTTTGTGAAATGTAAAGGATTTGGTAATTCCTCGACCCAAAAGGCACGAACCTGTTATGTTTGATTTGTAAATGTCGTGTGGAAATGTTCTTTCTCACAGACTTGGATAATGTAAGAAATTATGTGTTTCAAATAACGATGGTAGATATTTGATATAAATGGGAAGGTCTCGTCCTTTGACTAGTTCATCTATTTTATAAACAAGATGCTACGTTTTTTTTTTCATTCAAAATGGACTTTGAAAGTCAGAGTTTGGTTGTTTGGTTTTGACTCTGCTCTTCGATATGATATCGACATCCAAGCTTTCCCTTCTTTTTAGTTCTGTTTGGTTTGTTCTGTTGTCAAAGTAATAAAAGAAATATTGGAAGAAACACAGGAATGTTGTCTAGTTCGATCTATAGGAACGATTACGGTTTAGATGTTTGGATTTATGGAATAAGCTCATGGTTCGACTTAATGCTTGTGATTGGTTAAAATGTTAGCTATGTGCCGAGAATGGATAGCAGTATTTTACAGTTATAGAATGTAATGGTAACAGTTTCGTTTCCTATTTTGAAAGGGTAAAGTGAAGCTAAAAACTTCTAACTATTTGTGATACATGAAAACCATAACCTGGTTTTGTTTAAAAATGTAATGATATTCTTTAGTATCTTTGTTGCTATCGTTTGATGATAAATTCAATAGTTTGAAGGTTTGGTTTTGAAAATGAATGTGTAAACCCTAGGTTGTAACCTAATACTTCTGTTATATGACAAGAAGATTTGTTTGTCAAATGGCATTAATAAAAAGCATAAAAGTAGGTGAATCTGTACATGAATAAATTTGTGTTTATTACTATGCACTATTTAGAAAGGAAAAATGATAATAGTATGCTGTAAGTTGAGATCTAGATTCTGCAATTGTACGATATAAACTTATATATGTCTTCGAATACCATAACATAGAAAATAATTCAAAAAAATTTCAAAAAGGAAATTTATTTATTCCTAAACAACTGATATCATAAAATGGAGAAAACATTATTGTAAATTCTGAAAACAATTATATGTGCAGAAATAATAAGGAAAACACTGATACATGTATACATAGGAAATTAACAGTAAACTGTGACTTAAGAAAATACAATGTTTTTATCTTCTCATTCACATGGTCATTTTGCCTATCATTTATCTATTCAACTTAATTTGTCTCTGTACTAGAGTATGATGCAGTTCCTATGGCATGGGGAAAAATGCAGAGAATATTTATTTCATTCATCATTTCTATTCATAATTTTAATTTGGTTCGAAAACTAAAAGTAGGGGTAACTAAACCATAACGCATTCTGTAAATAAGAATTAAATACTTGCAATTAAACAGATTTAACTACTTTAATAACAAATAAACAAATAGAACCTGTAGATGAAGATAGGGCTGACAAACACCCAAGGAGGCATGTTCCTCCCAACCTATTCCAAAAGAAGCATCCCAACTATTGGCTTCTTGTGAACCCCCGAGCCTAATTACTGAACAACTAAGTAGGTGGAATCTGTGTAGAAGCAAGGCACTCAAAAATGCCTTCAGCACTCAGCATCAACCTCCTATAATAACATGCCTTCAGCACTCAGCATCAACCTCCTTAACTCAATAAGAGCTTGGCAAACTCACAACATGATCAACAACATAGCATATCCCCTCATCAAATATGTTGGGTGCAAACACAGAAAAACCCCAAGGTAAATTTCTTCGTCAGGAAAAGTGATGAACCTCAGTTCATAATTTGATGGCTATTATATAGACTACCTAGATCTTTAGTGGTCAGTTTGGAATAAATGAGACTCAAGCTCCAGTCCCATCTTTCAGGGCACTATGACCACATTTCAAGGGAGTTGTCCCATACCAACAGCTAGTTAGTTGCATCATGATGCTGCCACTTGTCCATTTCCTTCTACCCTAGATTCCATTCCACCTAGTGGATCAATAACCACTCTTTCAATAGTCCTCTTAGGTGTTTGTCTCCTATTTTATTTATTTAATAATAATATATTGTGCAAATTACAATCATCCTTGGACACCTGTCCAACATAAAACTTTACAATAAAAGTTATCATAATGTTTTCTAACACAAAATGTTTTCCAGCAAAAAGGCTATGTTACAAACACCCCCACTTAAGCTCAACATCGTCCTCGATGTTGCTTATTCATCATCAAGTTCCTCATGGAATAGAACTGGATATGTTGCCCGCATATTACTTTCCAGTTCCCAAGTAGCTTCATCAGGGCTAAGGTGCTTCCATTGCACCTTTACCTGCCCTATGGTGCGATTCCGAAGCATAATTTCCCTTCGGTCAAGAATATAGTCCGGTTCCACCTGAAAATATCCTTCGGGTTCCACCTGTATGTCATTGTAGTTCAGCACATGAGTAGCATCGTGCACATACTTCTTTAAAACAGAAACGTGAAAAACATTGTGGATTTTAAAATTATATGGCAATGCCAATTGATATGTAGCAGTTCCAATCCTTGATAGGATTTCGAATGGTCCACAATACCTTGGTGCTAGTTTAGCACAACTCCCAAGCTTCAAAGAAATTTTCTTGGGCTTTACCTTTATAAAAACATGGTCTCCTACCTGAAATTCTCTTTCAGTGCGTTTCAAATCAGCATAGCTTTTCTGCCGATCTTGGGCAACCTTTAAGTTAACTTGAACTTGTTTCATGGTTAGCTCCATTTCTTTCAATAAATCTGGTCCTAACATTAATCTGTCTACGGGGTTATACCAAGAAATAGGAGTACAACATTTTCTTCCATACAAAATCTCAAATGGACTTAATTTAGCAGATGCTTGATAATTATTATTGTAGGCAAATTCTACTAAATGTAAGAAATCTTCCCACTTAAATGGCTGATCTTTAACATACAATCTTAACATATTTTCTAAAATTTGATTTACCGTTTCTATTTGAACATCAGTTTGTGGGTGGAAAGAAATGCTGAAATTTAGTTTAGTATTTAATCCTTTAAACAATGTTGTCCAAAAATTTTCAGTGAACTTAGAGTCCCGGTCTGAAATAATTACCTTTGGAATTCCGTGTAAGCAAAAAATTTGCTTCATGAAAATATCTGCAATGTTAGAAGCCTTGAAAGTAGTTTTAACATGAATAAAATGAGCATCTTTACTAAGTTTATCAACAACAACAATGATTGAGTCATTCTGCTTCTGATTTTTAGGCAAACCTGTAATAAAATCAATGCTTATAATTTCCCATTTCCATTCTGGAATTGGTAAAGGCTGCAATAGTCCAGCTAGATGTTGGTGTTCAGCTTTGATAGTCTGACATTCAAAACATCTAGCTATATATTCAGCAACTTCACTCTTCATGTTGGGCAAAAAATACTCCTTTCTTAACGTAGTTATCATTTTCTGATAACCAGGATGTCCTGAATAAGGACTCTTATGAACTTCATCTAAAATCAGCAACTTAACCTTCGAAATATTAGGTACATAAATTTAAAAAGCCTTTTTCATTAATACTGAAATCTATTATTAAATTTTCGAATGAATTTTTAGCCACTTTATCATGTATTTTTTGTAATTTTCGTCTTGCTTAATTCCTTCTTTGATCTGATTTTCCATATTAGTCTTAAAATTACTGATTGCTACAACAATACTTAATCTAGCATTTCTGCTCAAAGCATCAGCAACCTTATTATCCTTTCCATTAATGTGATGAATCTCAAAATCATACTCGCTAAGGAAAGCTAACCACCTAGCTTGCCTTGCGTTAAGATTTGTTTGATCCAATAAATACTTTAAGCCTTTATTATCAGTCATTAAAATGAATTTTCTTCCAATCAAGTGATGGTGCCACATTTTTAATGCATGTATCACGGTTGCCAACTCGAGATCATAAGTTGCATAATTCTTTTCATGTATTTTTAACTTCATTGACTCAAAAGTAATTGCATGACCTTCTTGACTTAAGACCCCTCCAAGTACATCATTGCATGCATTTGTGCATACGACGAAATCCTTATTAGGATTTGCAATTTTTAAGATGGGTGCAGTAGTTAATAATTCTTTTAACTTATTAAAAAAAATTTGACACTTTTGATCCGATATGAATTTCTTCCCTTTCTTCTGCAAAGAAGTGATGGGATTAGCAACTCTAGAGAACCCTTCAATAAACTTTCTATAATAACCCATTATTCCCATGAATGACCGTACATTAGTTACATCTTTGGAGACAGGCCATTCATTAATCGCTTTTATTTTATCAGGATCAATAGAAATACCATCTTTAGAAATTATATGACCCAAATACTGAATTTTATCTTTATAAAAATCACACTTACTGAACTTAGCATAAAACTTATGTTTTCTAAGTACTTTCAAAATTATTTTTAAATGCTCATCATGCTCTTCTTTAGTTTTTGAATAAATCAGAATATCATCAATGAATACCACTACGAACTTATCCAAGTATTTATGCAGAACGTTGTTCATTAAACATATGAACACTACCGGTGCATTGGTTAGCCCAAAAGGCATAACTACGAACTCGTAGTATCCATAATGTGTTCTAAATGCAGTTTTGAATATGTCGTATTTTATCCTGACTTGATGATAACCCGACCTTAAATCAATTTTAGTGAATATCTCTGCTCCACGTACTTGATCAAATAGATCATCTATACGGGGTAAGGGATATCGTTTTTTAATTGTCATTTTATTAAGCTGATGGTAATCAATGCACAATCACATGGTACCGTCTTTCTTTTTAACAAAAATTACTGGTGCTCCCCAAGGGGACACACTGGGCCTTATGTAGTTTTTATCTATTAATTCTTTCAACTGATATTTTAACTCATTTAACTCCAGAATATTCATTCTATAGGGAGCCTTCGAGTTTGGTACCGCACCGGGTACTAACTCGATGGTGAAATCAAGTTCCCTTTTCGGAGGTAATCCTAGAATTTCTTCTGGGAATACGTCAGAAAAGTCCCTAAGGATGGGAATATCCTCTAGTTTTAACTTGTCTTCTTTATAAGTACACTCATCATTAATAACATTAACAACGAACATTTTACAGCCTTTTCTGGCAGCTCTCTTTACTTGTAGAGCAGAAATCTTCCTTACTGAAATCTTCCTATGAATTCCTTTTACTGTTTTTGAATTACCTTCATTATTTACACATGTAAAAGATTTGTCATAACAATTCAGCAAAACCCTATGCTGTTCAAGCCAGTCCATACCAATTAACAAGTCATATGAACCTAAGGGTAAAACATTCAGATTAATTTGCGTTTTCAACTAACTTAAAACTACTTCACAATCCTTGACATAATCTGTAACTTTTCTTTTAGTTCATGTTGCAAGCTGAACTAACCATGCATTATCAAATTTCTCTATTTTTAACTTGCAACGGTTTACTAAAGTAGGTGAAATATAACTCAGATTTGCACCTGGATCTATTATAATAGAAATAGACTCATTTTGTATCATACCTTCAATTTCGACCATGAATGTTTGATGATCCGCTTGATGGTTCTCCAGTGCTGCATTTATCCTGGGCATTTCTCTTGCGATGTCTCCAACTATAGGTTTTGCTTGCATAGTGTGAATATTTTTGGCTGTCTTCTTGTTGCGTGGACAATCTGCTCTCTTGTGTGGTACGCCGTAGTCATAGCACTTCATGGGTCCTTTATGGTTCAACATACCTATTGTTGTTGTTGTTTTTA
Organism: Larix kaempferi; assembly: GCA_027924585.1. Classification (NCBI taxonomy): domain Eukaryota; kingdom Viridiplantae; phylum Streptophyta; class Pinopsida; order Pinales; family Pinaceae; genus Larix; species Larix kaempferi. The sequence continues at coordinate 238,635 of BSBM01002950.1, forward strand.
TTGCTGTGATTATTATTGTTAGGTACGTTTCTTGCAGTAGTAAAGTTCTGAGGTGCATTAATCCTGTAATTATTAGAAAAATTTCTGTTATTAAAAATTTTCTTAAAACCTCCAGAATTATGATTAAAATTCTTCCTTTTATAGTCAAACTGATTTGTCTTACTGTTCTTCTAGCCAGTTGTTCCTTCTCTTTTTATGTTTTGATCAAAACAAAAATTCGCCTTTCTCATGGCCTCTTCCAAAGTGGAAGGATTATTATACTCGATATGATCTTTTATATTAAAAGGTAGACAACTGAGAAACCTCTACACTTTAGGCTTTTCCTCGACCATATAAGGCACATACCTCAGCAAGATAAGGAACTTGCTGCATAGTTCTTTCATGCTCATTGTACCCAACTTTAAATTGTAAAACTCCTTTGACTTATCTTCAAAATATTGTTCCGACAAAAAATTATTTTTAAACAAACTTTTAAACATATTCCAAGTTACTTCTTTTTCTTTTATACTCTTAATTCTTTTAAGATCCTGCCACCAAATATCAGCCATCCCGGTCAGATTGTAAACATCCATCTTGGATTTCATTTGAGAAGAGTAGTTGTAAATATTAAAGTACTTCTTCATTCTAGACAGCCAAGCTTCTGCTGTCTCACCCTTTTCACTTTCGTCGTTAAAGGTGGGTGGCTTAATCTTTTTAAATTCCCCAGTAATCTGTTCATGATGTTTATGTTTTCTCTTCTTAGAGCAGCATTCACTGTTACTATTGTCATAATTAAAGTCATTATTACTTGAATCAGATTTAGAGGATGAGTAACTGTTCCTTTTATCATTTCTTGTTCTCTTATGCTTATGTTGGTGGGACATTGTTTCAAAATCAGCCTTCATTTCTGATTTTCTGTCTCTTTCATCATTATGACAATTTCCTTTCAAATTCTGTTGTAACTCTTCCTGTACCTTAAGGATCCACTCATTTTTCTTCTTTAATAGCTTTTAACTCAGATTTTAAATTCTGTACAGTGTGTAAAAGTTCAAAAGACTGGTTATTTAATTCAACATAAATTCCTTCAAAATTGTTATTATTAATGCGTTCATTATGAGGAGATCTGTCCTCTGCTGATTCTTCTGGTATTTCCATACCTGCAATTTAAAGGTCAATCTGTTCTGTGCAAAAATAAAATTGAATTACAAAAGTTAGTAACATAAACTTTCTGATTTGTTTTATGTTTGTGCGCGTGAGCCTAAATCAGGCCTAGAGTTTAAACTTGCGCTATGACACCACATGTAACATCTCAAAAAAATCACAAAAATTTAAAATTTTTCGACGTGACAATTAATGCCTATTTAATGAGTGTGGAATAGAAAAATGCATAAAAGGTTATCTTGCTGTACTAAGTACCATGCTGGTTTATAGTATAAGATTTGCGACTAGATGATTCCTGTTTATGTCTTGATGTTATCTATACTCAGTTGTACTATTGCAAACTTCTATTGTTGTTGTTATGATTTATGATTCAACTATTTTTGACTAATGTGATTTTGTTGATTGATGAAGGGGTCCTACAGATGCCCCGAGGCTTACTTAGCGTTCGTGCTAAAGCATGTGAATTCGTACTTGTGGCAGTTTACAGGTAAGGATTTAAAGTTGCGACAAGTGTCCAGACAGATTTTTAGTAATCTCCTTTGTAAATATTTGAAGAATTAAGACTTTGGGAACTCTATCGAGTGAGAAACTTGGTTCGAGACTAAAATCGTTCAAGATAAAGACATCTAAAAATGATTGCTGAGACAAACAATGCATCTTAATTAATGTAAAATTATAAGCTTGTATTGGATTCAAGAGAAGATATGTATCGATCATGATTCAGTTTTATACTCAGAATTATATATGATTTTCATTTGAATTTCGTGTTGAGCCGTACATGAATGTCTATCTTTTTCCTCCATAGCAATTTGTAGAAATTCTATGTATGAATGATTTAATAATTTGCCTAGGGACTATACTCTACGATGATGGTGATAATTCGATTTATCAATTATGAATTTCATTACACTATACATTGAAATGCATGTGTATTGTAATTTATTGGATTGTCTATATAATCTATTTGCAATGTTTATTAAAATATTAACAAACTATTATATAAATAAACTTTATATAATATGTGTTGTGTGCACTTAACGTGACCCTATTGGATACTATGCAAACCCTAGCGAAATTCTATCCAAACCCTTAACATATTGTGATAGGGTGGTGCATCACGACTTTACCATATACAATATCCACATTGTATTTAATATTATGATATGAATGTTAATATGTCATAGGTTGGCAGATATAAATGCTTCCTATGCATTGAATGCATACAACTGTCGAGACAGTGGAGTTCCACCATGGATGGCGTAGTGAGCTTTGGGCATGTGATAGTTTCATGGTGTAACAGTTCTACAATGAGTTGTAATTTAACAATGGTTCAAGTGTTGCCGAGCTGGCTCCTTCGTGGCTGTGGCAATGATAGCTCATTTAATGTGGTAAGTTGTTTGGTGTTTCGTGAAACTAACCCAGTGATCTCCACCGTTGATCTGGCAGGGTTTTGATGGATGCGGGTTAAACCCTACCTCCACTATGTTCAAAGTGTTTATTGTAATTATTGGCATTTGGTAGTAGTGGCTCTGCATCTCCCCAATAGGCTGAGGGCTTTTAGGGTTCTTGTTTTGCATTCTAGAGGCATAATGCCTGTGTTTTGAACCCGTGACCTGTGGAAGTTTTTAGAGCCGAACTCTCCAGGTTTTTACAGTGGTATTTGTCATGGTTGGCAGCTTAAAGTCTGTTTTCTTGATGTGGTTCGATACTCAAACCAGTCGAGGGTTTTTCTTTCAAATCTGGGTTCAAAGTGAGAGGTTAGGTCCTCGTCATGGTTGATACAGGTCTCGGCATTGTTTAACTATTTAGTAGCTGATAGCTCAGTGTGGTTTTCTTTCATCTCAGCATTTGACAATGTAAAAGTTTACAGTTGCAGTTGCACCTGTTTGGTGTCTTTCTGCTATATGCCAACGTTTAAATGGTAATGTGCTTCGAAACCTTCACTGTAGCTTCCATACATGAGTGTTAACACAGTAATGGTTGTTCGGATCGATACTGAAATCATTCTTTTTAAGGAATACTATTTTTAACCACATCTCCAATGTATTTGTAGGTGCATGGTTCGATGGCTTCTCCAGTATGGGCATTGAAGGATGACTACGGCTACACCGACTGGTAAGCCTCAGAGGTTGCCTTGTAACTATGGTTAGATGGAAGTGATGGCCAACATGTGTTTTTTCTGTGGTCTTCATGTTTATCTTGGAGAGTTTGTATTTCATCGAATTAGGGTTTGTAAAATGTAAAGGATTTGGGAAGGGTAATTCCTCGACCCAAAAGGCACGAACCTGTTATGTTTGATTTGTAACTGTCGTGTGGAAATGTTATTTCTCATAGACTTGGATAATGTAAGAAATTTTGTGTTTCAAAGAATGATGGTAGATGTTTGATATAAATGGGAAGGTCTCGGCCTGTGTGTAGTTCGTCTATTTTATAAACAAGATGCTGCGTTTTTTTTTTCATTCTAAATGGACTTTGAAAGTCAGAGTTTGGTTGTTTGGTTTTGACTCTGCTCTTCGATATGATATCGGCATCTAAGCTTGCCCTTCTTGTTAGTTCTGTTTGGTTTGTTCTGCTGTCAAAGTAATAAAAGAAATATTGGAAGAAACACAGAGATGTTGTCTACTTCGATCTATAGGAACAATTACGGTTTAGATGTTTGGATTTATGGAATAAGCTCATGGTTCGACTTAATGCTTGTGATTGGTTAAAATGTTAGCTATGTGCTGAGAATGGATAGCAAGATTTTACAGTTATAGAATGTAATGGGAACAGTTTCGTTTCCTACTTTGAAAGGGTAAAGTGAAGCTAAAAACTTCTAACTGTTTGTGATGTGAAAACCATAACCTAGTTTTGTTTAAAAATGTAATGAGATTCTTTAGTATCTTTGTTGCTATCGTTCGATGATAAATTCAATAGTTTGAAGGTTTGGTTTTGAAAATGAATGTGTAAACCCTAGGTTGTAACCTAAGACTTCTGTTATATGACAAGAAGATTTGTTTGTCAAATGGCATTAATAAAAAACATAAAAGTAGGTGAATATGTACATGAATAAATTTGTGTTTATTACTATGCACTATTTAAAAAGGAAAAATGATAATAGTATGCTGTAAGTTGAGATCTAGATTCTGCAACTATACGATATAAACTTATATATGTATTTGAATACCATAACATAGAAAATAATTCATAAAATTTTCAGAAAGGAAATTTATTTATTCCTAAACAACTGATATTAAAAAATGGAGAAAACATTACTGTAAATTCTGAAAACAATTATATGTGTAGAAATAATAAGGAAAACACTGATACATGTATACATAGGAAATTAACAGTAAACTGTGACTTAAGAAAATACAATGTTTTTATCTTCTCATTCACATGGTCATTTTGCCTATCATTTATCTATTCAACTTAATTTGTCTCTGTACTAGAGTACGATGCAGTTCCTATAGCATGGGGAAAAATGTAGAGAATATTTATTTCATTCATCATTTCTATTCATAATTTTAATTTGGTTCAGAAACTAAAAGTAGGGGTAACTAAACCAGAACGCATTCTGTAAATAAGAATTAAATACTTGCAATTAAACGGATTTAATGACTTTAATAACAGATAAACAAACAGAACCTATAGATGAAGATAGGGCCGACAAACACCCAAGGAGGCCTGTTCCTCCCAACCTATTCTAGAAGAAGCATCCCAACTGCTGGCTTCTTGTGAACCCCCGAGCCTAATTACTGAACCACTAAGTAGGTGGAATCTATGTAGAAGCAAGGCACTCAAAAATGCCTTCAGCACTCAGCATCAACCTCCTTTAATAACATGCCGTCAGCACTCAGGATCAACCTCCTTAAATCAATAAGAGCTTGGCAAACTCACAACATGATCAACAGCATAGCATATCCCCTCATCAAATCTCTTGGGTGCAAACACAGCAAAACCCCATGGTGAATTTCCTCGTCAGGAAAAGTGATGAACCTCAGTTCATAATTTGATGGCTATTATATAGACCGCCCAGGTCTTTAGTGGTCAGTTTGGAATAAATGAGCCTCAATCTCTAGTCCCATCTTTCAGGGCACTATGACCACATTTCAAGGGAGTTTTCCCATACCAACAGCTAGTTAGTTGCATCATGATGCTGCCACTTGTACATTTCCTTCTACCCCAGATTCCATTCCACCTAGTGGATTAGTAACCACTCTTTCAACAGTCCTCTTAGGTTTTTGTATCCTATTTTATTTATTTAATAATAATATATTGTGCAAATTACAGTCATCCTTGGACACCTGTCCAACATAAAACTTTACAATAAAAGTTATCATAATGTTTTCTAACACAAAATGTTTTCCAGCAAAAAGGGTATGTTATAGGATATGTCGGATATCTGATGTCCTTAACATATAAAAATGACCAATATCCAACATCGTTAGACGTCGGTTGTATGGAAAAGGCATCAAGTTATTTGGGGGTGATCATCGAATATCCGCCAGAGTGTTTGTATTTTAAAAAAAAAAACCTCCAAGGTGATGCCCTAGGGTCATAGAGTACAATTCATCTAGGGTCATAGAGTACCCCTCAACTTGCCACCCATAGAGGCTCATGACAATTGTTAGTTTCAGACAAAAATATTATTTATTGATTTCGTAAATGCATATTATTCATCCTTACACATGTCACCTCCATGCACAACTTTGTAATATTTCAATGCATAAATGATGGAGGACACAAATTACACAAGCGCTTCCATAGATGGAGGACACAAATTATACATTTTCCGTCACATCAGAGTTGTGGAAAAAAAATGAGATGACCTTCCACATGGAACATGTGTCAGGAGAGAAAATTTTGAGGATGAAGACAATAACACGTGTGAGGAAGTTGTTGGATTTGGGTTACATGGCCAGTATTCCCTAATTGTAAGTACCATATTTGTAAATATCCTTGCATGAAGGCTGAAGCCGATGTTCTAAATTCTTCTCCCCCTTCAAGTTTTGCCGACTTTGATACAAGTCAAAAATTTTCACTGAAACTGTCCGCGAGGCCTAAATTATGATAAGGTCAAGGAAATGATCATTAATTTATGTTTGTACTTTAATGGGATTTGAAAGATACATAATTCTCATCTCTATAACCATTTCTTACCTTGATTTCAAGAGGCGGCTGTGAAGACGAACGGTCATAAAGCATCGTTTCATAAATCTCTGATTTTCTCAAAAATCGAGAATGAACATAAAGATGATTTCAATGGTAATCTGTTCCATCCAAACTTATCAAGTGTACTTTTATGTCTACAATATTCTTGTCTCTAAACTGTATCAGTTGTTTGGCCATTTTCACCCTATAAATTGAAGGATTCCTACAAACACAAACCACTATGTTATGCGAACTTTTTTCAGGACTTTGTTACATTTGATTCTAAGATCTTTCAGGGCTTTGTTAGATTTAAACACCATCGCGCAACTTCTTTTAAGGCCTTGTTACATTTATTTTCAAGATATTTCCACTAATCCGAATATTTTATTGTCAACTTACATGCGATTTGATTAGATTAATCTCGTTCTGTGTATTGACACCAGATCCGTTTAAGAGTTTGGTTCGTGGTAGTTGTATATTTCAAATCCCATTAAAGTACAAACATAAATTAATGATCATTTCCTTGAGTACCTTATCGTAATTTAGGCCTCGCAGACAGTTTCGATAAAAATTTTGACCTGTATCAAAGTCGAAAAAACTTGAAGGGGGAGCGGAATTTAGAACATCGGCTTCATCCGTCACGCAAGGATAATTACAAATATGGTACTTACGATTAGGGAATGCTGGCCATGTAACCCAAATCCAACAACTTCTTCACACGTGTTACCGTCTTCATCCTCAAAATTTTCTCTCCTAACACATGTTCCATGTGGAAGGTCATTTCATTTTGTTTCCACAACTCTGATGTGTTTCATTATGTTTCATTTTGTTTAATGAAAATAATTAATGTATCTACCTCTATGTTGAAACCATTTTCAATGTTGATTCCACTACCCTCCTTATTGTCTTACAAAAAGGCATGAGAATGAGGAAGAAGACTTAAAATTGTGGACTTCACCCTGTTAACAATAAAATTAACACCCTTAGTCAAGTGACGGAAGAAGCGCATTTTTACCATGCAACTGCAACAGGAAGACATGACACAAGTTCATGTAGAGATGAATCCTCTCTAAAAAATGCATTAATTGTGGTTAAATAATTCTAAATGGTGCAAAAAGCCTAAAAACTATGAAAAGTGTGTTTTCAAGCTAAAATAATCTAAAATGGATTATCCCACACTCAAAAGAGAAACCTAAGGCACATTTTCCAATGCTATATAAGAAAGGATTTGGGGCATGGTAAGGGGTGTTAAATTTTCATAATTTACTTCAATCTGATCTAGGATCTTAATTGAGAGAACAACATGTATAGCAAATCTACAGCATATCAATCATGGACACAATAATGCAAGCACACAAGAGACACAGAGTTTACTTAGGGAAAACCATAAAGGTGAAAAACCCCAATAACTTCCTCAGAGATAGATAGAGCAATGATACAACCAAAATACAAGTGATAATATTCTCCTAGCAGCAGAGCCTACTCCTCCACAAGTGCGCCACTCTCCCAAGTGTGAGTGAGAGAATAGAATGATCAAATAGAGATCTCTCGATCTCTATTTATACTATACTTGACTTGCCTAATAACCTTTACTAGGCCGGCCTTAACTTAACCACATAACACAATGCTGACTGGGCCGACACCCAATAGGGTGGTCTAATAACCCTTTGACCCACATGGCCAACCCCCACTAGGGTGGTCTAACAACCCTTCGACCCACATGACTTATATAGGGCCGACCCCAACAAGGTGGTCTAATAACCCATCAAGTATAAGTTACGACACTTACAATATAAATGACGACACTTCCGTATAGAGGAATAATAACATCTCTATAGGAATATAAAATACATATATGAAATACATGGGTGAAATACATTCCGAAGTTACATATACATCAACACTCCCTCTTAACTAGGAAGGTATTTCTCGACACAGGTCTGCTAGCACAAGTATTCTTCTTTGGATCATCATCAGTGAATCATCATCCTTGAATCATCGTCATCGTCACTACTGCTATTATCTCAATCAATCTCTGAATCTACTCGTCATAGGATGTTCTACAGAGCCAGTCCTTTTTCATACTGGATGGAGGCCCACCACTTATAGGTCTTCATCATCATTGACCATACTGTGGAAATCTCAGGACTTATTACATGCCTCACAAAACCTTGCAAGAGCATCCAGGCTATTACGAGCACACAACTCCAACTGTCGGATCTCCCAGGGACATATTATATGTGACTGTCACAAAACCTTAAAAGAGTCTCTTGACTATCAAGAACCCTAAAGAGAATCTAAGGCCTTTTTCATCCTGTCCAGATCTCCAGGACTTATTACATGTGACACCTACCACAAAACCTTGCAAGAGCATCCCAGGACTTATTACAGGCACACAAGCCAACCTATCAGATCTCCCAGGGCCATATTACATGTGGTCATGGCAAAACCTTGCAAGAGCATCCCAGGACATATTACGAGCACACAGCTCAACCTATCGGATCTCCCAGGGCCGAATTATATGCCATAGGACAAAACCTCAAAAGAGCATCTAACAGATATCCCAGGGCCAAATTCTATGCCATAGGAAAAACCTTGCAAGACTATCTACAGATATCCCAGGGCCAAATTATATGTCCTTCCAAAGCAAAACCTCGAAAGAGCATTTGCCAGATATCCTAGGGACACATTACATGCCATAGGCAAAACCTTGCAAGACTATCTGCAAACCTCCCAGGGCCAAATTATATGCTTATCTGCACAACCTGTTGCACGACCACAAAGTATCAACTTGATACTCACCATACATCATCCTGATGTACACATGATCATCCTGATCATCATCACTGCAACATCCTGCCGCATGTCATCTGGAGCAACATCCTGAAGCTCGTTATCCATGATCATCCTAATCATATAATGCATCTACCTGATGCATACCAAGTATCTACCTGATACATATCATCATACATGATCCACCTGATCATATAATGTATCCACCTGATATAAATACAAATACATGATCCACCTGATCATACCTGATACATATCAACATACATGATCTACCTGATCATACAATGTATCCACCTGATACATATACAGATACATGGTCCAAGCATCCAACATGATACATATATAAAATACATACAAATGATCCAACTAATCATATCCAACATCCAACATGATGCATATATACATAAATGATCCAACTGGTCATAACAAGCATCCAATATGATGCAATGATCCAACTGATCATAACAAACATCCAACATTATGCATATACATATACAGAGTAGTAACTGAAGCATCGTCCTGATGCTCATCATCCATGATCCTCCTGATCATCATAGCATCGTCCTCTTCAGATCATGTCATCGTCCATGAAGCATATCCCAGATGCACATCATCCAACACTTACACCACCGACATGGGAGAACACATCTACCACCATTCGGGGAAGGATCCAACCCTTACTTTTTCACCATGGGAGAACAAATCTACCACCATGTGAAAATGGCTCAGCAATTACATCACGACCAAGGGAGAACACATCAACCATGTCAGAAAAGCTCATGTGCATCTGCATCTTCCGGACTCATCACTTCCCTTTGGAAGGAACCTCCATCTGAAGTGCACCAAGCCTCTCTCTGAAGTACTCAAACTGCACTCTAGCCAATGGCTTGGTCAATACATCTGTAACCTACTCATCCATCTCAACATACTCTGCTTTGGCTATACTCAGTTCTACGCAAGACTGCTTCCTGCTAAACCAAGAGATCATACCTGATCCCATACTGAAGCAGCACCCATATGTGCTCTTCCTATCTGCAGCACTGCCTGCCCAATTTGAATCAACATAACCCTGCAGGTTAAACTTTTGATTCGCATCATACTTGAGCCCATAATTAACCATACCCTTCAGGTACCTCAGAATATGCTTTACAGTAACTAAGTGAACATCTCTCGGATCCATCAGGAACTGGCTCAATGTGTTCGCCGCAAAGCAAATATCTAGTCTCGTGTTCATCAAGTACATAGAGGACCCAATCATCTGACGATACATCATGACATCAACCGGATCAGATGAAGCATCACACAGAAGCTTCAGGTTCGATGCCATAGGTGTGGCCATATCCTTGTAGTCCATCATCCTGAACCTCTTCAAGATTTCTACTGCATACTTCCCTTGTCCAAGGGAGATTCCATCTGCACTCTGTCACACCTCCATGCAAAAAAAAAATAGTGCATCATCTCCAAGTTCTTCATATCAAATTCGGCAGCAAGCTTCCTCTGCATGTCAGCAATCAATCTATCCTCACCTGTTACAAACAAGTCATCCACATAGTAGTATCACTAGATTTCCTTTCTCAACCTTGTAGTGAAGGATGGAATCTGCTTTACTCTTGGTAAAGCCCAAACTGGATAGAAAGATGTCTATCCTGCCATACCAAGTTCTGCACATATATGACTCCCTGTCATGTGTCTCAGAACCAAGTGGCTGCTCCACGTACACTTCTTCTTCAACTACACCATTCAAGAAAGTTGTCTTAAAATCCATATGGTGTATCTTCCCTATCATCACTGTAGCCGGAGCAAGTACTGATCTAATGGAAGTGTATCTAGCTACAGGAGAAAAAGTCTATGATACCACCTGCAGCATGCTTGATATTGTAGCTTCTCTTGGAAGTCACTACAGACTCCCCTTCAGGTCTTGGGACTGCATCCCAAACATCTTCATGATCGACTGGTACTCCTCGATCATGGCATTCTTCCTAGATCCTAGGAACTTCAATGTCTTCAATATTTTCAATAGATAACTTTGTTGCTGAACAAATGTTGTAGTCCTTCTTTTGTAGGTGATGGTATACGATCTTTCCTACACAACAAGTTAAATTGCATGATTAGAAAACATCTCATAGTTTTCAAGACAAATTCTTACACATAAAGAAATATGTCATACAGTCATGCAATTATCTTAGCCAATGCTTCAATACAACATTTATCCATATTCCGTAACTTTCTAGATGCCTTCCAATCTCTACTAGAACATTGTTAAGAGTGTGCACAACTCCTAACATGTCAGCAAAGAGGTTTCATTCTAGATAAGTAGCAATGGAATGTTGTACAGTTCCATAGGCCACTTACCCATGTATATTAGTAGTATATTGTTCATCAATGCAACTATTATAATATGCATAATACACAACCTAATTCTAGGAACATAAGCATATACATCATTGAATAACATTATGTAAGAAATGACAATTCAAATACTTATCTTTGTTTGGTTGCTGGGTGGACTCCCTCTGAATCTTTGCAACTCCATTTTGATGTGGATTGTGAGAAGTGGTCAACTCCCTCTGAATATCTGCATCCTTGCAGAAACTACTGAAGTGTGCTCCTTTGCTTTCTTGTAGGAACAACTAGAGTGTGCTCCCTCTTGATCTTTGCTTCCTGGATTACCTGTCTTTGAACTTACATCCATCCTTAATCACTATGCATGCTTATTAGTATCATCATTGTGTTATCCTTGAGGTCTCATACATAATCACACATTTATTAGTATAATCTTAATACTGTCAAAACACAATAATCTTAAATATGTATATTCATGATCATTCACAGATAATAAACATTAGTATTCAAGGTTTCAGGGAAGTCTTCTTTTACTCATGCATATTCTTATTTGATCATAGGACTCTTCTGATTAGTTAAATCATCAATGCATAAACCTGTGATTACTCAAACCTATACCTTCATGATTCTTCTGGTTAGTCATATCATCAATTATGGTAAGAAACATAACATGCATACAACCATGACTATTCAAACCTATGACTTCATGAATAATCATTATCAACAACACAACAATATAAGATCCTAACACAAGGTAGGATTCTAGCTTGATATAGGAAAAACATACCTGGATTAGCATGCTAGCTAGTTATGTTTAACATAACTGCATAATTTCTTATGGTTCTCTTCAGTGACTTGTGCTAGTAACCTGCATGTCTCATAGGTTAACCATTGTAGGACCAAGTTATACATACCTCGAAATTAGATCTTCTATGTGATCCATGACAATGGATGAATCTGTCTTCATGTCACTATGATCATATATTCTTGAAGTAGAACATTATTTGTCTTTCTTCGTGTACCTTTTATGTTAGTGAACAACATAAACCTCATACAACATCACAATGCATTAGTACATTCATAAGTGTCAAAACCTTAATCAATGAATATCTTCTATTAAGGTGATACGACAAGTCTAGTAATTAATCAAGATTGTACTGTAATGATATGAAGACAAACATATGATAAACTTAACCATGAAACATACCTGTAAGCCATACCTATCAAGATTGCTTGTAATCTTCTTATGGAAGGCCTTAGCCTCATCTCCCTCTAAGACAGGAACTTCTTCACTTATGCAGGTGACCAATCCATCTTCTTCTAGGATTAACCCAATCCACTTGATTTGCAAGAACTGGACCTCGAGCTAGATTAGGGTTTGTCAAAGAAACCCCAAAAATTCAAAATTTGAATTTCAAACTTCCGAAAGGATAGAAATATGCGCCTTGATGAGTTGATCAAGTTGGTATATTCAGAATTTGAAAATTGCAAAGTTTCAACCCTCGAAATTGCCTTTTAGATTTCCAGATTCACTGGGGAGGACCCTGAATTAGGGTTTGAGTTTCCTGGAGCTTTACCCAACCAAAATATTTGATTCAAAGCTCTAAGCTTTGATTTTTCTAAGGAACTTCCAGCCGTGGTCATAGATTTCCAAAATTCCAATTTTTGCAGAAGCCCTAATTTTCCATCTTTCCAATCAAAGTCCCAAACTGGGGTTTGATCAAGCCTGACCTTCTACCAAACCAAAAAATATAATATTGGTCTCTAAATTTTTATTTTTATGAGTATCATCTAGCCGTGGTCTCCGATTACAAAAATTCCAACTTTCTCCGAAGCCCTAAATTCCGGAAGCCATGAATGAAGGTGCTCAAAAATAATTATGTTTTGACAGAAATATGTACCTGATTGCTTCTGGTGTAACTCTGAACTTTTCGATCCACAAGGTCTGAAAAATTTTCTTGAGATGGCCTGAAATTCTATCTTTCCATCCCGATAGGTCTTACCTCAATTGGATTCTATAAGAGAGAGTTATGCCAAGTGTCGCAACGTGACCTGTTTATGGGATAATACAAGAGAACAAACTTGTACGGCGTGCCATGTGTCATTGGTTCAACCTCGACCTCTAAATTTTTTTCTGAGATAGCCCGAACTATTATCTTTCCATCCTGATAGGTCTGAACTCAATTGGATTCTCTGAGAGAGAGTTATACCAAGTGTCGTAACGTGACTTGTTTATGGGATAATACAGGAGAGCGAACTTGTACTGTGTGCCACATGTCACTGGTTCAACTTCGGCCACTAAAAACGTTTCTTGAGATATTACAGTCTGTGTACTACCTATCACTTTATACTAAATTTCATTTGGAGCTTCCTAGCCCAAGTTATGACCTTTTTCCCAAGGTCACCTGATTTTGACTCAGATCTGGAAGAGGCAGAAACCCTATATTGTACAGATCATAAATCACAAAGTACAACGAATTAGAGGTTTTCCTTTGGACACAAGGTACAAGGGGAGCTTATCTTCGACCTATAAAAGTTTCAAATCCGCAAACTTCACGAAAATGGAGTTATAGCGAAAGTGCTACGATGACTGGTTTTAGCTATATCAAGCACTAGCATCGTAAGTGCAACAAGTGTCATACATGCCATATCATGCCTTCTTTTAGGCTAGCTCTGATACCATGTTAAATTTTCAGAATTTAATTCAATTTGATCTAGTATCTTAACTGAGAGAACAACATGTACAGCAAATCTACAGCATATCAATCATGGACACAATAATGCAAGCACACAAGAGACACAGAGTTTACTTGGGGAAAACCATAAAGGTGAAAAACCCCAATAACTTCCTTAGATATAGATAGAGCAATGATACAACCAGAATACAAGAGATAGTCTTCTCCTAGCAGCAGAGCCTCCTCCTCCACAAGTGCGCCACTCTCCCAAGTGTGAGTGGGAGAATAGAATGATCAAATAGAGATCTCCCGATCTCTATTTATACTAGACTTGACTTGCCTAATAACCTTTACTAGGTCGGCCTTAACTTAACCACATAACACAATGTTGACTGGGCCGACACCCAATAGGGTGGTCTAATAACCCTTTGACCCACATGGCCGACCCCCACTAGGGTGGTCTAACAACCCTTCGACCCACATGACTTATACAGGGCCGACCCCAACAAGGTGGTCTAATAACCCATCAAGTATAAGTTACGACACTTACAATATAAATAACGACACTTCCGTATAGAGGAATAATAACATCTCTATAGGAATATAAAATACATATATGAAATACATGGGTGAAATACATTCCGAAGTTACATATACATCAACAAGGGGACACAAAGGAAGAGCAAAGGAATGCTGGAAAGATTTTGAAGGAGGAGAAAGAGGTCAAATTCGACAAAAGCAAGGGTGAAGGAAGGGAAGCTCATGTCAATGGAGGAAGGATTCATATCTAATGCCATGGTAAGGATGTATCTCTCCATTGTTCTACTATGAATAGATTCAAGTTTCTACCATCTATGAGTTTGAATTTAGCTTATCATGCATGAATTTAATTCTTAATAGTCTTTAGATCTTAATGAGTTTTGATTAATGAATCTAGGTCTTTGGAAACTTGTGATAATATTTTCATAATGCTGACGTGAGACTCACCATCTCTTAGAAAAATAGTCAAACTAGTGTAGACATGTCCCTACACTAAACACTGTTATCAGAATGGCGACCATACTCGCTTGTTGAAGTTTCTTGAATTTTCTTGATTTTGCCTGAATTTTCTTCAAGTTTTAAGGTGTTCTCCCTTTAGATATGCTCCTTTGTAGCTTAAAGATTATTAAAAGAACCTCAGATCTGGCTTGAGCAGCTCAAGATCAACCTAAATTCATCTTTAATTCATCAAATCACATCACTTTACACTCAAATCTGAGTTTTGTTGATTTGTGTAAGGTCTAGAATTTTGAATTTCCTTATTTGTTTTGAGTTTCTTAGGGTCTGAAACTTTGAATTTCTTGATGTGTGAGAGCTGGTCTGCGTGATATCCTTAAACATTTTGGCAATTTTTTCTTTCATCCCCTGCATATATTCGAAACCTTTAAAGGTATCTGTTGAAATCTTTATCCAAACCCTGCTATGGTGGCGTTGGATCTTTTAAAATCGATTGTGATGCATTGAGTACACCATGCCACAATCTAGTTCTATCACCTTTAAACCTGGAGTGTGAGGCGTTAAAGGTTCTTTAGACTCTGCATTCTAAGACATCAAATGTTTGCTTCGAAACTCTTAAATATTTGAATGAAGCGTTGTTGTTTCAGCTCTCTACATTGAACACTACAGCTTTCTTTAAATGCTGCCTTGAAGTTTGAATTCCGATCTCTGCATTTGATTTAATTTCTGGGCATTTTGGACTATGATTCAAACTCAGCATGAATAAAAAATTGGCGTAGAAAGTGCCCTGCCTTTTCTCCCCTCTACATTAACTTCTATGTCTGGTTGTTGAACCTATGCATTAATTTGTCGGATCTCAGAGTCAATTTATTGACCTCAGTCTACACGATCTTTAAAAAATATGCCCAATTCGATTTAAATCTCAGCGTTAAAACTTTCTATCATGCGTTTGAGTCTAAATCTGCCCAAATCTGGATTGCGTTTAAAGGATCAATGTCTGCGGGTAGTCTTAGCTTGTTTATCATCAAGCTCTGCGTGAAGGTATGATGCATGAATCTTGGATCTACATCTTGTTTTCTCACAGATCCGAAAGTCTTTGAAACCCTGTGTATTAATGCTACCTTCTGCATTTTTGAAGAGCGGCCATTACATCTCTGCGTGAAGAACCCCACACAAATTGCTATAGATCTTCAGACTCTGCTAAACGCCTTGAACTCAGCCATGAACTGTATTGGGTGAAGCGTGACTCATAACACCAGTTTCAATATGCGTTTGGTAGATGTGTTTTGGTGAATGCTCTTCCATTTCCAGATTGAGGATTGTTGACAAGTCGTGTGCTGAAGGCGTTTTTCATGATCGATTGTTGTTAGTATAGGCATTTTTCCAGATTGAAATGCATTGTCATTTCCAAAATTTGATGAGATCCATAAATTAGTGAATGCATTTCTATTTTCCAATTTCGACCTCAGCCTATAACTTGCACAGTGAAATGTTAATCTCGGCGTGGAAGCTTCTAGCTCTGCATTGGATGCATCAGTGAAAGCTTCAATCCAAAGTTTATTTAATCTTTAACCTCTGCCTGCACCATGAAGCATGTTGATCTTTAACCTCGGCATGTGTTCACCTCTGACTGCATTGTTTTCAGACTCTGCCACATTTTAACCCGGGAAGACCAACATTGTTGTATAGTTGATAGCTTTGATGTAGAGCTAATATGTGAAGCTAGAATAAATAACGTTGAATGCTAATGCTAATAAACTCTGTGTTTGATTTTTTATTTCAAGCTGTAGGTTGAAAGATGTCAAAAATTCCCAAATAGAAATGAACTAAACAAATTTTTCACATTTCAAATTTGTTTAAATTCTTTTTCAAACTATCATTTTTTTTTATGCCTTTTGAAAAAATAAAAGTCAAAGGTGTTTAAAAGGTTAAAAAGAATTCAAGTAGTTTGTAAATGTTTGGCATTTTTTGGGATCAAACAATTCAAGGAACTCTCCAAAATTGGTGGCATAATTAGTTTGAAAAGAATTGTTTAAAAAACTTATTGTCAAGATTTTTGCAAAACTTTCGTATATTTAGATTTAAACCTTTAGTTTTGGATTTTAAAATTTGCAAAATATTTTACACAATTTGAAAACTTTGGATTAAAAAGAATTAAAAAAAATTTGCAAAAGTTTTGCTTGTGGTTAAAATCTTTTTATAACCTCTCAAGCACATTAAAGTATTGGTTTATTTTTTCCTTTTGAATAAGTTTAGAAAATTTTTGAAAAGTTGTGTTTAAATTGGATTAAATTCTTCTTGATGAATCTTTGAAAGTAATCCTAGTGGCACCGTCCTTTGAAATTTTTCTTTAAATGTGTAATAGATATTTTTGCTTAAGACCCTATGCATATGCTTCTAGGAATCATTACACAAACAACCAATCAAAACCATCTTGAGACGAACTACACACATTTTGCATTTTGAAAATACACCTTGAACATCACAAGATTAAGGTAATTTGAGAATAATTTCTTTCCATAAAACAGAATTAAGACTCTGATTAGTTGCATTTTGTTTTTACAGTTAGAATATTTTCATGATTTTCATGCACAATTAGAGAGAGTTGTACCTTTATAGTTCATTTTTCTTGAGATATATTGTGTATGAGGCACCGTATCCTCTTCACTAGCATCTGCTGATGATTTTGTGAATGAGAAAGTGTATCTCGCATGTAATAGTTTAGGGGTTGATTTTCAGAGCATCTTATATCGAGCCACCGTATCCTCTTCACTTGCACCTTCAGGCGATCTTGTGAATGAGAAAGTGGATCTCACGTGTAACATAGTAGATTTAATTTTTCATACAGTTTTTCAAGCCACCGTATCCTCTTCACTTGCACCTTGGGTGATCTTGTGAATGAGAAAGTGGATCTCAAGTGTAACAGTCTAGGATTTAATTCAAAAGCATTCCAAAGGGCTTTGCATATCCTCTTCACTTGGGCTTTAGGGCGATCTTCTGAATGAGAAACAGGGATCCCCCGTATAATAGAATTAGATTCATCTTTACTTGAGATATTTGTTTGGATTACATTGGTCTTTACACATTGATTATTACCCATATTTCAGAAAAAAAAAACTGTGCATGAACATACAAACATCTACTAGAAATTTTACATTTTTGAAAGAAGCTCATGAACCTCTAACCCTTCCTTCAATTAGGATATTCATCAAACTGAAAGATAGCATAGTGAGCATCTTGCATTGGGTGGTTCATTTTGTTTTCGAGTCGAAACACCATCAGTTTCATTTCCACTCCTGAAACTAAGCAAACTTCCACTAAAATTGTCGCTTAATCTAAAATTGAAAAACTTTTGATTTTAATATCACCAACAAGATTAGGTTAGTGCCCTGGATTAGGTTTGGAGATTTAACACTCCCAAGCTGCAAAACTTTGAAACTAGCATTGATTAAAGAGAGTAAATCAATTCTCGCAAATAACGCTTGTCGAGAAAGCGCTTCTGAAACATGCGTCAAGCACGAGGTCAATCAGGATAAGTAAGGGTGGTTCCCCCTTCTTTCTTATTTAGTGGGACATGAGCTTATCGAAGGGATTCTATGTTTAGTGACAAGTCCTCTGGGTGACATCACTGTTTCTAGAGTTTCTAGTAATAAGAGTTGTCCTCGACTTACAACTATCCGCTCGACCATTGATTGCAAAGTGGTAACTTTAGTGGCTATTCTTAGGATATCACATAGACTGTTGTGAGTGGGACACACTTGTAATACCTGAGACATACTTTGGAACTTTTACTCCTTGGGAGGGTGAGTGGTCAGGAACCAACACTTGTACCCATGGCGATTAAAATTTATTGTAATTGTTTCTCACACCTTCGCTCCTAGAAATTGTATGAGGACATGAAATCCCTCAGCAGTTACTAGTTTCGGAAGGCCCTACAATACAGCTTTTCACTGAGCTTTAGTTCTTTGGAAAAGTAAGTTTGCTTGCTTGAAATGTCTAGGGAATTTTTACTGTGTGGACACTTTATTTTGTTGAGTCTAGAAATCCATAGGATTGTTTGATTCTGTTTTCAAAAACTTTTTAAACATATCCTTTTATCAGTATTCTTCAAAGTGGCTAATCTTCCGACCCGCCAGTCATGGCGGCATAGAGGCGATTCACCAGAAATTGAAGGCCCCGCTACATTGCGGAGATGACTACAAAATACAAGACACTTTGAATTTGAAACCAACACACTTCTAACTTCAATAATCAATAGTAGAGCAGAGACACATCAAACAAATCCTACAACACCACCTACTGAGGAAAAAATAGAAATTGTTGATCCTCTTGCTCTGATTTCAATTCAAACATTAGAAGACAACACTGCAAATCTCGTAAATCCACCTCTAACCAATATTTCAAACCCAGTGGTACTCCACATCAGTGAACCTTTGAACACCATCAATCGTCTTGTGGCACACTTGGTACACATGCTACATTCAATATCTAATCCCATGGCTTCATCAGGAGCACAAGGGACCACATCAGCACCGTCTCAAATAAGTGTTGGAGGTAGCAATACTCCCAACATCCCTATGGCTTCATCAGGAGCACAAGGGACCACATCATCAAAACCACACACAGTTGTTGGAGGTAGTAATATTTCCAACTTGACCTCTACCACAACTCCACTAGTTAGTCTACCTGCTTCTACCATAAGTTGAACTAGCACTTCAGTGCGAGTTGGTACAGTTTCGGGTCCCAATCCCGGAAGTACATCCACTTTACCTGCAGGAATCCCTATTGGAGGGACTTCCTTACCAAACTTGGGTTTCCCATATGGTTTGGCTACTTAAGGTCAAAACAATTCAGGAGTCAACCAAAATCCCATCAACATACCAAACATTTTTCCAAATCCTAACCCTAGGGGGAATCCTTCACTTTGGACTCTCAACATCCCTAATGGACTTAATGGACCATGGAACACCAATGCTAATTGGGGTAATACTCCACAAGTTAGTGGAATTGCCTCAGGAAACCTTTATCCAAACTTTCCTAGCACAAATCTCAGGGGCAATCCCATTCCCCCAATAGGTAGCACACCCGGAGGCAACCCATCCACCATGGAGTGGGAAAGTCCCAAGAAGTACCCAATATTCTTGGGAACCACCCCCGCAAGGGGGCAATCAACCTTGGAACGCTTATCCAAACCAAGGAAACATTTAAGGGAGTGGTAATGTTCCACCAAGTAACCAATCTCAATGGAACATAGCCCCGCAAGGGGGAAATCCACCCATGAATCCCAACCAGCAATGGAGTGGTAATGTTCCACAAAGTCACCAACCTCAATGGAACATACCCCTGCAAGGGGGAAATCCACCCATTAACCCTATGCCACAATGGAGTAGCAATGTTCCACCAAGTCACCAACCTCAATGGAACATACCTCCGCAAGGGGGTAATCCATACATGCATCCTATCCCACAATGGAATGGGCAATATTCAAGAAATAACCCATATTTTTGGATGCAATATCCACAAGGAGGTAACCCTGTTTGGAATTCCTTTCAAGCCAAAGGACCACAACAGTGGAGCCATCAAGCTTCACCTGGATATCAAGCATTTTCTCCGGCATCATCCAAGTCACCATTTCTAGCTACATTGAATCTACCGGATTTATCCCGACTGACCAATGACCCTATTCTACATTTGAATGGGTGTCCAACCATACCAACCAAACTACCCTCAGACATACCCAAGTTTGACAGAAAATCAGGGGAAGATCCATCAAATCATGTGATGACATTCCATTTGTGGTGTTCATCCAATTCCCTAGTTGATGATAGTACTAGGTTGAGGTTGTTTCAGCGGGCCCTGACCGGAAATGCTGCGAAATGTTACATTGAGTTGCCTCGCAATACACTTACAAAGTTTTCATCTTTAGCTATGGCATTTTGACACATTTTCAATTACCTATCCACTATGAGATGGGAACTGAACTTTTAACTTCACTTAGGCAATCCACCGCTACTCACATCTCGGATCATATCCACGAGTGTAGGAGACATCAAAGGATTATAAAGGCTGAAATCGCTAATCAATTCTTAGCAGATTGGTTCATTAAATCATTGTTGCCTACTCTTGCTAAAGATGTAGCCATGTCACGATCCATGACTGAAGAACAACTCATTCAGAGTGCTCACCATATGGATTTAGTATATTCCCAATTGGGCACACTTTATGACTTAATACTCCATGCTGTAAGACCTGCGTGTGATCCAGCTAGGCCACTAAAAGGACCTCATACTGATGGTGTGATTGGATCTATTAACCAAGTTGAAGAGATTACCTAGCAATTGGGACAAATGTCAGTTCAAAACTGGCAACCCACAGCTGGCCAGGAAACTCAGCAAGCTGCAACTCCTACCCAAACTTTCAAAGTCCTTACGGTTCAAACTGTGGACCCAAAAGGAAAATAGAAGAAGTAAAAGAAGAAACCTAATGCAAACCTTGGGACAAGAGAGGCACCTAAGGTGAATAACCCCACAAGAGGCAATCAGGAAAATAGGAAAAACAAATATCCTTGCAAAATTTGCAAAGAAGATCATCCTACTCATCTTTTTCCTCATATGGATGATATTCATCACATGTTGGCACAATGAGGAGGGAAACAACCACAACCTGCTATCCTAACTCAACCCTTCCCCCAACAACAACAAATGGTTGCTGCGGCACCAGCACCTCCAGCAGGAGGAACCCAGGAAAACCCCCCACAGGGGGGCAATCCACCCAACACAAATATCTTCACAATTGGTGAACATAACATTCATATACAAACTAGGGCCCATTCTTACGACATACCTTCAAAAGATGCTGAAGCAACTAGATCTCAGCCTAGTGGTTTTTTAAATATTGAAAAACCAACCATAGACGTGGTGCCTCAACCTCCAAAAGGGGTCCTTCACAAAACAACACACAATCCCAATGCGCGAGTTGCTCAAAACTACAATGTGGTTGAAGATTTAGCTCAATCCCCTTGTGCAATTTTTGCCTTGGAGGTGTTGCAAAGTTGTCCCACTCAGCAGAAAGCACTATTGTCTGCCATCGATGTTGTTGATCCATCAGATACCAATGTAATCACATTTGACTTAGAATGTTGATCCATCAGATACCAATGTAATCACATTTGACTTAGAACAGCCCACAAGTAGGCTTCCCTCACAAATTGCTTTCCAAATTAAAGTAACTTCACATGGGAAGAATATTTTTCGAACCATTGTGGATGAAGGAGCCTCCACTTGCATCATGTCCCTAGCTTGTTGGAAAGATTTGGGATCACCCACCTTAGTACCATCCCAAACAATACTCAAGGCATTTGATGGACATTCGTTACCACCTCATGGACTCATCTTGGCTTGCCCAGTTGAACTGGGGGGAAAACAATTCAGGTATATGTTGAGGTAGTGGATGCACCCATAGACTACAATTTTCTATTGGGACGCAGTTGGATACACAATATGACGGTGATAGTGTCTTTCATATTCTGAGTCATTCGGTTCCCCCACCAAGGGAGGATTGTTACAATTGATCAACTAGATTACTGCTCACCTAAAACTAGTATCCATTCGAATGTACCTTGTGTAGGGGATGGAACGACGGTTATTCAATATGTTGGGGTAGGGATGTTTAAAGACTCGTCCCTTTTGGGAACTTTCCCACTTCCACCACCAATATTGACCCCTAACATTGCTCCAATTTTCACCATAACATCGGAGGTATACTTTCCATTAAGAGTTTTCTCTAATTCCGTTTCAGAGGTCGGTTCCACCTCGTTGGTTGGAACCTCCAAGGAAAACACCTTAAATGAAAATAATGATGGCAAGATACATGCTTATGCACACCATGAGGAAATGGAGAGTAGTGTCCCCTTTTCTGCCGCGGAGCTCACTTATCAAGCTATTCAGATGGCTTCGGTAGAACCAGATCAAAAACCTCCCAAGCTGGAGGGGTATGATCCCTATACTTCACCTATTTGGGCCTTGAACTCACAAAGTAACCATGATATCCTAGATCAAACCTTCCCTTCGGATAAATCCATCTTAGAGGTCATGAACATCTCGGAACGACCCTGGGAGGATATGCATCACAAATCCTCGTTTCTTCCTAAGATCAACTCATTAGAAGTTAAACCTAAAAAATTTTACTTCGAGGGTGACAACCATAAGTACCAATGCCCCGTTCGAATCTATGATGTGAATTCAGAAGGCAATTTGGTGAACATTTCGAAAACCATACAAATTGATATCTCTATCAAACTTGGCATTGTGGAGTATATAAACATAGGTGCAGATTGTTCTCCTGAGGAAATAAAAATTTTACACTGCTTTATTTAAAAAGTTTCATAATATATTCGCATGGTCTTATGCAGAAATGCTAGGCATCGATCCCAGCATCGTAGAACATGAAATCAAAACTTATCCCAATGTTAAACCTGTGCAGCAAAAACTACATCCAATGAACCCTAAGAAATCAGCTGCCATTAAGCCAGAAGTCGAAAAGCTCTTGAATGCTAGATTCATCTATCCTATTCCTTTGACTGATTGGGTAACCAACCCTGTTACAGTTAACAAAAAACAAGGAACCATCCGGGTTTGTACCAATTTTAGAGATCTAAACTTAGCCTATCCTAAGGATAACTATCCCACACCCTTCATTGATCAGATCATCAATGAATGCGCCGAGAATGAAATCTTCTCATTTATGGATGGCTTCTCCGGTTACAACCAAATCCAGATTAAAAAGGAAGACCAACATAAAAGAACTTTTATATGCCCTTGGGGAACCTTCGGTTATAGGAAAATTCCATTTGGCCTTAAAAACATCGGGGCTACCTTTCAAAGAGCAATATCATACACATTTCACGATATTAAAGATATCGTCGAAGTTTACCTTGATGATTTGGCAGCTAAATCTAAAAAGAGAGTTGAACATGGTGCACATTTACAAGCCATATTTGAGCGTTGCCACAAGTACAACATTAGGTTAAATCCACATAAATGCATGTTTTATGTGGACTCTGGGAGTTTACTTGGGTTCGTAGTATCCCAAAAAGGGATCATGGTTGATCCCATCAAGGTTGAGACAATATTTCAGTTGCCTTCCCCAAAAACAATCACTCAACTTCAAAGCCTTCAAGGAAAAGCCAACTACTTGAGAATATTTGTCGAAAATTTTGCTGAAAAAGCTAAAGGTTTCATGCATCTCTTAAAACAAGATGCAACATTGACATGGGATGACCAATCTCAACGCTCATTCGATGAACTAAAGAAAGCTTTGGTCTCTGCCCCGGTGCTTAGTCCACCGAACTATAATCAATACTTTTTGCTATATTTGGCCGCCTCTCCTACCACAATTGGAATGGTCTTAGTACAATAAGATGAATCTTCTCAAGAACATGTTATTTACTATCTTAGTAAGGGCCTTGTAGGTCCTAAATTGAGATATTCCCAATTCGAGAAATTGGCATTGGCAGCAGTCCATGCTGTCCAATGACTTAGACATTACATACTTCCAAAGAAAACAACCATAGTGGCTGAAATGAACCCCATGAGACACATTTTGTCCCGCCATGTCATTATTGGCAAATACTCAAAATGGATAGTAATTTTACAAGAATTTGACCTCGAATTCAAAAACGCTAAAGCCAAGAAGTTGTGGCATTTGCTGAATTAATGTCTGAGTTACCCATAGAGAAGGAGGGTACTATATCTGTTGAAACTTAGGCAGATGAACATGTATTCCTCATTGCACCTTCTGATCCATGGTATGGAGCATTCATTATATACCTTCAAACCCAAAGGATCGATCCTCATCTTTCTAGTATTGAACGACGTCGCATTCGACATCAAGCTCGAAGATACCTCATCATCGGGGATACTTTGTACCATCGAGGAATAGACATGATATTAATGCATTGTTTAGTACACCAAGAAGCTGAACAAGTATTGAATGATTGCCATGCTGGAGCATGTGGCGGTCATCTTTCTGGGTTAGCAACTGCATGCGGGATACTTTTGACATACAATTTTCAAAGATTACATAAATGCTGTCAAAAAGTGTCACCCTTGCCAAATTTACACAAGAAAAATGCGTGCACATCCTAATCCTTTACACCTTGTAGTAACCATGGGTCCATTTTCAAAATGGGCCATTGGTTATATGACAGTCAACCCACCTTTAGCCGATGGCCACCACTACATCATTGTAGCAGTGGACTACTTCACCAAGTGGGTTGAGGTGATGTCTACATTCAATTACACGGGTAAAACTACAGTATACTTTCTATTCAATCATGTGATAGCAAGGTTTGGTGTACCCAAAGAGATCACTATGGACAACAGAAGTCATTTTAGGAATTCCTATATGGATGAACTTACAAACCGATTAGGATTGCGGCGGGACTTTTCCTCGCCATATTATCCTCAAGCTAATGGACAAGTAGAAGCCATCAACAAGGTTTTGAAAACCATGTTGCAAAGGATGATTAATAAAAACAAGAACAACTGGCACTTGATGTTGTTTACTGCTCTTTGGGCCTACCGAACAACTACTAAAACTGCAACTGGATTCACTCCTTTCCAACTGGTTTATGGAGAAGAAGCGGTGT
Organism: Larix kaempferi; assembly: GCA_027924585.1. Lineage (NCBI taxonomy): Eukaryota > Viridiplantae > Streptophyta > Pinopsida > Pinales > Pinaceae > Larix > Larix kaempferi. Next base: position 264,363 of record BSBM01002950.1, read on the forward strand.
TTCCAATTGAATGTGAAATCCCATCATTAAAGATAGTTGTCAAACTCCTACCTAACACTTCTGCGAAAGAGGAAAGGCTTCTCCATCTCCATGCTTTGGATAAAACTAGAAGAGAAGCCTCTCTAAACATAGAAGTACATAAGAAGAGGGTCAAAACACAATATGACAAGTCCATTCGTCCTCGAGTCTTTTCTGAAGGTGATCTGGTTTTAGTTTATGACCAAGACCAAGATAAAATAGGGGAAGGGAAATTTGTACCTAAATGGTTTGGCCCACTTAATGTCAAAACTGTGTTAAATAACGGAGCTTATGAATTGGTCAATTTTGATGGGGAACCCATGTTGTAGATCAGAAATGGTCTCTATCTGAAGAAATACTTCGCATAAGCACTGATGCCTTGCACCATTTGTTGTATTATGTTGTATTTTTTGTATAAACTTTTGTACATTAGTTATTTTGGGCACACACTTATCTTGCTTGGCATTGTCACTTTGGCAGATGGCACAAGAATCTTTCACATATTTGGGATATGCGAACGGCGCCAGCCATAGTTCTCAGAATGTTGCTTCCGCCACATGGGTGGTTTTTTCACCTAATAACGAAGTTCTTAGTTCAGGAGGCACTTTTCTCAGATCTACAACCAACAATGTTGCAGAATATAGTGCAGTCATTAAGCTTCTTGTCGAGGCTATCACCCTTGGCATCCGACGAATAATCATCAAATTGGACTCAGAGTTAGTTGTATCCTAGTTAAATGGGCAGTATCAGGTTCGACATCCTACACTGTTTAGAAAGTTTCTATGAGTATGTCTTTTAGAGTGTCAGTTCGAGTTTATTGAGTATATACACGTTCCTAGAAGTCTGAATAGTTTGGCTGATTCTTTGGCCAACTATGTACTTGATTGGCATCTAAGTCATTAACATTATACCAAAAAGCAAGCATGTACATTATTTCATGGCCAATTTAAGTTAACACATCATTTAAGGACATAAGTGAAATCGAAATAATCTAGCTTACATCATAACCCAAAAAGTGTGTAAATTTTGCACACACCAAAAAGAATAGTGTAAACAATATTTTCCTTTTTTCTTTTTCTTAAGAAAAGACCCAAAAAATGTTCATACAAACAAAAAAAATGGAAAATTTAGAAAAACTCGAAAACATGGGAAACTGTTTCACAATTTTCTAGTTCAACATCGAAACTAACCCACTACTGGCAGATCATAGACTAAAGGTTCATAACTTCTAGGAATTCAAGCTGAAAGGGGATTCCTCCTCTCATACATCGGCTGCACAAAGAACACATGGTAAATCATGAGTATTTTTACTTATCCTTTATTCATACATATACAAACCGTATCCTTTTGAATGATAGAAAGGTGCATAATTCCTCATTTTTGGCTATCTTTTTAGATATTAAAGTCACATTTGAACCAGTTTCTAACTAAACTGCTGGATAGTGAAATGGTTTTGATTTCAGGAATTGAAGACTTTGACAGTTCAAACTATTGGACTTAGGTAGTTGAGATAGACCTTGATTCATGATGATCTATGATTTTGACAGTTTTCACAATATTCAAGCTGAAGTAAACCTCATTGAACCATTCCTAATTGGCCATTTCACCAAATTGGATAACCTCAATCACATGGTATTACTTCACCGTCCGTCGACACATAATCCTACTTTAGATAGCCTACCTTGGGAAGGAACAGCTGTAAGAGTGTGCACAACTAGCTTAGCCCTTGTTTGCAATATGGATCTTTTCCTTGGCCTAACCTGTGCCCTTGAAAAATAGGCGTACGCCCATGCAACACTCGTTCCCTCCTATGTATCATAACATTCTTTATTCTTTTTTACAAAAAATGAAAAAGCATAAAAATTAAAAAACACAAAAATCCAAAAAGGTAGAGACTTGAATCACTTCATAGTATAATCCTTGGAGAAAACAACAATAGTCAGTCCTTTTCTCCCTTGAACATGGCACATAATTTGGTCTCTGCTATCAGTACACCATCTGCATTTGCCTTAGGAAACTATACCAGTATTCTGAATAGATCTCCACCGATGGGTTATCCTTCCCATCAACAATGGAGCTTTCGTTAATGCATTTGGCATTAGCGGATTTCATTAAAGGTCAGTTACTCAAAGTCCTATGTTTCCAAGTGTCCATTCTTTGTCGTGTTACGTGTTCAAGGAAAGTCCAAACCGAGTCGTCCATTTCTCAAATACTCCTGACCAGTCATGTCGGCCTTCCTGGGGTCATTTTACAGTGTTGGATCTTGCAGTTCTACCAAATTATATCATACTATTGATCTTTTTTTCGTATCGGTTGATGTGGACATCAATGCCCTCCTTCCGATGGATCTATTCCTATCGACATCAAATCATTATCTAGGACATGGATCTAGAAACCCGGGAGTACCTTGGATCTTGCAGTCATTAGTGGTAGGTTTCCTCACAAATGACAGTGAGTATACATCAATGACCCTTGATTGTTTGATTCTACAAGTGTTCGACTTCAAATCATTTATTCACACTTGTTAGTTTGTACTCAGTACCTTAGAGTCCATCATCATTATTGGTGGATCTCTTCGCATCTATTAACGGTATACATCAATGACTGGTAATCAGATGGTGTTTTATTATGCTCGACATTACATCACTTATTCGCATGATATAAATTCGTACTATTGTCGGTTTGTATTGAAGACCTTGGGAAAAACAGTTGTATCACTCATTGATGCACTGCCCGAGCTGCACAAGATTAAACCACCATGTCAGAATCCCAAAAAGACTTTGTCATTGCACTCATCAAAGTGCACATTTACATTTTCAGAAAAAATTGCTTTTGACATGGATCCACTGTGTATTGTTCGTGGCCATGCTTGTTTACCATGCACCTGTAGCAGGAAGACATGACACAAGTTCATGCAAAGATGAATCCTCTCTAAAAAATGCATTAATTGTGCTTAAATCATTCTAAATGGTGCAAAAGGCCTAAAAACTATGAAAAGTGGGTTTTCAAGCTAAAATAATCTAAAATGGATTATCCCACACTCAAAAGAGAAACCTAAGGCACATTTCCCAATGCTATATAAGAAAGGCTTTGGGGCATGGTAAGGGGACACAAAGGAAGAGCAAAGGAATGCTAGAAAGATTCTGAAGGAGGAGAAAGAGCTCAAATTCTTCAAAAGAAAGGGTGAAGGAAGGGAAGCTCATGTCAATGGAGGAAGGATTCATATATAATGCCATGGTAAGGATGTATCTCTCCATTGTTCTACTATGAATAGATTCAATTTTCTACCATCAATGAGTTTGAATTTAGCTTATCATGCATGAATTTAATTCTTAATAGTCTTTAGATCTTAATGAGTTTTGATTAATGAATCTAGGTCCTTGGAAACTTGTTATAATCTTTTCATAATGCTGACGTAGAGACTCACCATCTCTTAGAAAAATAGTCAAACTAGTGTATACATGTCCCTGCACTAAACACTGTTATCACACCCTCAAAGAGTGTCTTACAATCACATTGATAAGGAATGATAAGAAGATCATGACAATCCAATGTGTCAAATCTTAGTTGATAGTGTCAATTAAATACTTATATGGTAAATTTAATATAAGACTTACTTATAGTTGTCTCTTACTCTTTGCATCTTGACACATTTCATATTTTATGGTTGTCTCTGTGTCCTGACCCAAATGATATTATAAGGTGATGATGTGCATGCATGATAAAGGCTTAGTTATGACTATGAGATGAGGATTTAAAGAGAAGACGATGTAAAGACATGTAATTTTTATATGTTTTTTGGTGGTGAGCACCAAAGACAAATGTGGTGAGAATAATCCTTAGTTATGACTATGAGATGAGGATTTAAAATGAAGAGGATGTAAAGACATGTAATTTTTATACGTATTTTGGTGGCGTGTAATTTGTAAAGACGTGTAATTTTTATACTTAAATTACCCGATGACTCGATATTAACAATCCCCATTATCACAAAGGGATACATAAATTGACAAAGGAAATTAAAGAACACATATAAAGGGATACGTAAAGTTGACAAAGGAAATTAAAGAAAACATATAATTTGCAGCAAAAAAATAACAGGGTACGAACTGAACTGAGGAGATTCGAACCTGCGACCTATGTCTAGTCCCAAGGCTACCACCTTCAAGCTTTGAGTGCAGCTGACAATGGGAGACACAAGTGTAGTTTATTACCACCATACAAATTTAATTTGACCTTATCAATCAATTCCCATCTCCATTTCCTCTCATACGACATCCCACAACCATTTCTCTTGACACCCACTCTTCATTCATTCTGCATGCATTTCACTATGCAACCGTCTCAGATTCTCACTACATTTTCCCTCAATTAGTTTCTCAATTCAATATGGCCCACGCCCGTCGTTCGAGGAGTGTTTCCAGCGGTCTTGAGTTTCAACCTGGCAACAGTGACGATTCATGGTATTATGTTTCCCTTCGGTTGCAATATGGAAAACTCATAGTTCACAACAAATGTTTGTCTGACAAATGTGACGATTTGGGTTTCGTGCCCCTGGAGCAATTCCTCAAAGTGTCCCTGAATGGCACCGGGGTTACGGAACCCAAACCATCACATTTGTTAGACAAACCTTCTAGTGAACTTTGATTTTGCCATATTGCAGCCGAAGGGAAACATAATACCATGAATCATCACCATTTCCAGGATGAAACTCAAGACCGCTGGCAACACTCCTCGGATGGCGGGCGTGGTTCATACTCAATTGAGAAACTAATTGAGGGAAAACGAACTGAGAATCTGAGACGGTTGCATAGTGAATTGCATGTAGAATGAATCAAGAGTGGGTGGTGAAAGAAATGGTTGTGGGACGTCGTATGAGAGGAAATGGTGATGGGAATTGATTGATAAGGTCAAATTAAATTCACACGGTGGTAATAAACTACACTTGTGTCTCCCATTGTCATCTGCACTTCAAGCTTGAAGGTGGTATCCTTGGGACTATACATAGGTCGCAGGTTTGAATCTCCTCAGTTTAGTTCGTACCCTGTTATTTTTTCGATGCAAATTATATGTTTTCTTTAATTTCCTTTTTCAACTTTATGCATCTGTTTATATGTTTTTTTTAATTTCCTTTGTCAACTTGGTGCTACAACAAAAAGATGGAGATGGATGTTGATTTAAATTGTGGAATTCCCTAGCGTAAAGGAGCCATTATGGGCAAGTTGCAGCCCTAAAAAATGATGAACATTGACAACAAGAAGCATGTTTCTAATTGTTGTTGGTGTATGCTAGATTAGTTTCAAATATCATGCTTAAGAATCCAAGCTTCAATGGTAAATATACTATTTTGGAGGGGTTTAATGTGAGGGATTAGTGTAAATAGACTTATAACCAACACTTCACCTTACTCTACACCAAGATGTCTCTAACCATACCTACAACAAGTCTGCAACTACCATGCGCATCACATCCAAATCAATATATTTAAGTACTAAATTCAAATAATTACAATTCATGGTGTTTGAAATAATTGTGGATATTTAGTTTCCACAATGACAAGCAATGCAACCATTTTGCCCTATTTACTTCCCTACCAATTTTTAAGGGTTTCGATCTTTTGTCTACTTTGGTTTACCTCAAAAATAATACCCATGAGAGTGTGGGGTATAAACATGTGGGGTAGGGATCAAATTTGAAGGGAAGGGTCCCATTTCACTTTGAAGGTCTATGAGATATTAAACCCTTCAATGTTGACATGTAAAAATAAATCATTCTTTTGATTTGAAGATGTAATAGTACATCAAAATTTTATCATTTGTTAAAAACATTAAGCTACAGTAGGATCGTTCCTACCAAACCTTTGCACAAACGCTACCAAACCTCTGCGCAAATGCTAAAACAGTTAAACCAATGCAATTTACCATCTAGGGATTACCCAACTCTTTTCATTTAACAATACATCCTTTTTCAAAATGTAATAACATAGAGATTGAATCTCACCAAAGGAGAAACACTAAATAATTAAAATGACCTGCATTACAGACCAATGCTCAAACCCAAAATCGAAACACACAGCGTGTGTTTTCGATGGCTTCTCAAACAAAAAATACTTATGCCCAGAACCAAAACTGTTAAGTCACAGAATTGTTTCATCAAAGTCAAAACTCATAAATAGAATCGTTTTCTAATTACATTAGCTACAGGTTCGAATCTCTTAGCCAAAATACTTGCGCCCATAGTCCAAAACAAATAGCTATAGGATCGATTTTTATCCATTTACTTACTAGAGTATAAAAACCCATGTTTAAAAACAAAGCTAGTATTTACACACAGCGAAACCCCAATTCATTTTCCAAACCATCAATTTACACACAGAATTAGTTTGTCACCTACAGGTGGCGAATCACAAAGTAGAGCATATTCATAAATCTACGACTGAGCACACAGATTCCACACAGAATTCTCACGCATCACACAGTATTCCAGATTTAAAACCATTAACCAAAATTCACTAAAACCAAAACATTCAATTGATAGCAACACTTTCTCAAAATTACAAGAGTATAGCAATTTGCATTTCCTACGAATTGATACACAGAACCCAATTGAAATTTTTACATATCAACATGTTTCCAGATTACATCTATTTAAAACAATTTATACAAATCAATCTCATAGAGTAACACCGTAAGCGAATTCCCAAAATAGAGGTAAGTCAAAATCATGGATTAAATTACAAAAGGTTTACAACCATTGATGGCCACGACCAAGTCATAAGCACCCAGAATGGGCATACTCCATCACTTTAAATGCGCCATAAACAAACTGCCAAAACAATCATATGAAGTACATTCCGATTATGGGTCAAAACCATTACATTTTCTCACTGCCCACGACTTGCCCCAAATCAAAAATTAGTTACAGAAACCCCGAGGGGTACCAAACACAATATACAATCAAAACCATCATCCATGAACAGAGTAGGCATCAATCTTCAGATGAAAGGGGAGGGTCGCAATGGTCCAAACTTACCAGGGCCATTCAACACCTTTGAAACCCTTGCAGACAAGAACCACGCATGCCCCAACTCGCTGCTACAAATACCACTCACCCTGTCATAGAAACAGAATAGGGTTAACACCATTCCATGGATACACATGAATAAATGAATCAAAACGAAATTTATGGACAGAGATGGATTGAACAAACCACTTACCAAGTTGTTTTTCCATGAGCCACATGCTCCTTACCACCAGAACAACAGCACGCCTGAGCTATGCTCATGGCGCAGGCCCCATGACCACCAATGTTAAACCACTAGAGGAGCTTTGCCTCCTCCCAAAACTCAAAACAACGAAATGACAAATGAACAAAATAAGCAACAAAATCGTGGAGTTTTGCCACGCTAGCTAGGTCGGTTCATTTCGATTTTAGGTTTGAAATAAATATTGCCAAGTGTTAAAAAAAATTCACCCACTTCCTATAGTGGGAGAGCGATATTATAAACCAACTCTTTGCTATTTAAACCATCATACTTTCACCAAGACACCATTCAATTGTCCATAGCTATAAAAACATGATGTTGTTAGACAACTTAGGTGAGGTCTTCTACACCTGTGAAGGAAATCAAAATATGACATAGATAACTACTCACTTTAATAACGGGATAAAAATCTATTATGTTATGTTGAAAATTTTCTTTAAAGAGCTATCTTAAGCAACTTTTCCTTAAACACCTGCAAAATAAGGGTAAGTCACGAGTTAGCATTTAAGCTAAGTAAGTTGGGACCATAGTCACCTTTCCGCAAACCTTCAAGCTCTTAGAGTTTACAAGATATATCTAAAGAGCATTTTCACCTATTAAAAATAAAACCATTAACGTTTAGTAACAAGGCACATTGTTAACCAGCCAAAACAAGTGCGTAAATACTGGATATAAACATTGTCTCAACAAGGAGAGCTAAGATAATTACCAAAACAACACTTCCGGAGACTATAAAAGGAACCGTTAGTATCAACTGAATCAAAGCATAAGAGCATGAGTAAAATTATGAAATCTACAGGTTACATGTATCTCTCATAGTAATAAGTATTCAGTACTGAAGTTATCTTTAAATAAATATTATCATCATGTACCTCTGCGCAAACGCTACCAAACCTCTACGCAAATGCCATCATTATCATCATCATCATCAAGAACATCATCGTCATCATAAGAATCATCATCGTCATCAGTAATCCTCATGATCATCATCACAAACAACACCATCGTCGTTGTCGTCACCATCATCATCAGTGATGATGATGATAATAATTAAATCATCGGCACCGTCATAGTCAACATGACCATCATTGCAACTTTCAACACTATCTAATCAGATTTAACTGGCCCCTCATAGATAACCAATGAGACCACAATCCTAAAAATATTTTTCTTATTTTCCCATTGAGTAAGAAGGCTTACAAAGGTGTATCCTTTATCAAGCTTTGATAGTCAATTTTACTAAATTCTAAGTTGCTAAAATTTATTTTGTATAATATATATATATATATGGAAGCCTTGGGAGGCCATTAATCACTTCTATCCTAGAGTGAGATCTCTCCATTTGAATTGGATTTTTCTTCAATGATCATTGTCTATGGTGATCCTTTGTGTGACTACATGAGAAGCCCTTGGTAAAATTGACTTGGTTCTTAGTTAAGGCATTTTTTAAGAAGGGAAACTAGTCTTCAAATGCCATAATTGACTTGCAATAAAGAGAATTGATGCCAAGGTTAAATCTTAAGTGAAATTTTAATTTGGCCACTAATAACAATTTTAGTTTAGAATGGGTTTAATGCCTAATTGTAGAGGATCTTGTACTTAAGCTTGGCCTGCAAGGCCCATGAGGTTAAACAAAATGCCTAGTAAAATGATGAATTGACTAGATAGTGAAGCATATGATGTGTATGCTCCAAAGGTTAGGAAAAATGCCCAAAAAAATGATGCATTGACCAAATAGTGATGTGTACAAGGTGTACAACCAAAATGATAGGAAATTACCATTGTCCTTGATAGTATGAAGTCATCAAACCAAGCCTTAAACCAAATCAGAACTATAATTTTCCATATATTCCATTGAATACACATCGAGAATCATGACCTCAATGTGCTTGTGATTGCAAAGGCCTTACTTTTTTTTTTCTAATTATGCAATGTCAATCTGTGTTGATAAGATGAACTAGCCATAGGCCTACCATTTATAGATCATATTAGTATCAAAGTATTTGAATCCATGACCTTGAAGAATCTATCAACACTTTGAGGAGAAATACAAAGGTTTGAAAATATATTAGAAGACTTGAAGAAGGATCTTGATACTTCTACAAAATTATTACCTTTCTTAAAATAACACTTGGTTGAACACCAAGAATCCCTCACCACTATTACAACAAATTGAAACAAGAGCAACATATCACTCTTGCAATTAGGAGAGAAATTAATTTAGAATCTGGATGATGCACTTCAATAGTGTTCTTCTAATGGCTTGATAACAAACTAAGAACATAACCTTGCTTTATTTCCATAAGTCATAATAGTAGTATGTGGGTATGAACTAAGCATGAGTGTAGACCTAGGAGCCAATACCACATCTAATTACCAGGAATATTGAAGACCAATCACTAAGATTGAATACCAAGCTCAAAGACCATCCGTATTTACCCTAGAAGCTCTATCCATAACAAATTGTAGAATTACTTTGAATGGAAAAACATAAGACTTTATATATATATTGATATTTTCAATAGATACCGTCGAGTATCCGACATTGTCGGGTAGAATAAGATGTCCAAAATCCGACATCCTCGAGCACAATATATCGTCGGATATCCAACATCCATGGGAATAAAATTATGTCGGATAGCCAACGACAGTGGTCATTATTCGACAGACATCATCGGATATCCGAAGGCCATCGGATATCCGACGACAAATTCTATCGATTTAATTTTTTTTATCAAATTTTGTAATTTTGAAGGTGAAATCCGACGACACAGTCCTTTTTGTCAGATGTCTTTGGATTTTGGGTTCAAATTCTGTAGTGACTTGTCCAAACTATCCACAACTTTGTAACCCTTCCATGCATCTCTGACGCACATCGTTGGGGTGTCTCGCCCCTTTCTCATGATCCTTTTCTAGTTGTTGGATCCTTTGCAACATTGATGCAGATCATCAGTGAACACTGCACCTATACACCCACGGTGTTCCAAACATGGTGCACTCTTTCATGCATTGATTTTTCATCTCTTATCACTAGGATTTGTAGCATAGCCTTTCTCAATTCTTGACTTGACAGTTATGATCATTTCATCAGGTTGTCGATGGATTATCATGATTGCCCATTCTTCCCCCTTGCTTAATTCACTAGTATGTGGGTTGGTGAGATGTTTACTCCCAACATTCCCCCCCTAAATTTTCTCAACAAAAACAATGGGTTGAATGTTGCTACTACCCACAACAAGCTAACTCCCAAACTTTTTTCAACCTAACAATGAGTATTTTTAGTGACTCTATGTGAACATGGAAATCACACTCACAACAACCCTATGACTACAGAAACAATGCTACAACATCCAACACTTCAATCCAATATTAAAAATACATTCTCTCAAATAAAACATTACTTACTACAACAATACTCCATATAGAACATTAACTATAATCGGCATAAAAAAAGAAACATTTATGATAACAAATTCTTCAAATTTTATTTTCTTCCTCTTTATGTGATGCCATACCTTATACCAAGTATATAGTAGATTCTTCAACTTCACACTCGACTTCGTCTTCAGACCCATTCTCAATTCATGAAACCAACAACATTCATATTCTCCATAATATCTTGCATATGTTCAACACACAATACACTCTGCACTTCATGGGAAATTTCTCGACTTTAGCAACTTTAAACCCTTGCTCATGCACTTGCTCAGAGTGTGAAATTTTCATGATACATTCAATGCTATCCCTATCTTTTTCATATTCCTCTTGGATAGTTTTTTCACCATATCTATACCTTAAATGCCATTCCTCAATAAAATTGAGTTCACTAATAAATTCAACTTGATGTGTGTTGCTTGGAAGCATCAACACTCCATCTGAGTGTTCTTCCATATCAACACTAACAATGGTATGATAACAATCATTACCAACATAATTACAAACATAGTCATATACCTATGCATCTTCAACACCTTCCTCAACTGACATACCTCCTTCATTACTACAACTTTCTTCATGTGTAGCTTCATTGATCTTTACATCCTAGATTAGAGATACAACCATTCCTTATCTATGTTTTACATCCAAAATACATATTGACTCAGACACCCTGCTTACTGAGACATCCACATAAAATTTCCCTTCATCTGCAATGAGGTTGCACTGTAATATCCTTTCATAATTCCTTTAACCTTTTTCTTCTGCAACATTGTTTTTATCCACTCCTCTTCCGGGATTTCAACCTTAAAATGGTATTCATTGATTGAAATTTCATGTCCAATATCATCCTTAGATTTCTTAATACCTACACACTCAAATACATTATCAAAAAAAATAATAAAATGCTTCACTTCATATTCATCCACTTATAGGGTGGATGCATTTAAATATTCTACTTTTGAAATAGAATGTGATTCTTCAACCATATCAACATCATATTTGTATTCTTCCTCTATGAATGTTAAGATCATATCTCCTTCATTGTCTTCAATGCAACTACTGATCTCTCCAACAGTCTCCTCCAAATTTATAAACTATTGATAATATAGGCTTAGCTCCTCAAGACTCCATCTCACAGAGATCTCATCAACAAAATATTTTTCACAAATATCTTGCATAACTACAAGTTGACAGTCATCTCTTGACTTCTCTGGCATCGCATCTGCAACATGAATTAGATCATCAACAACTTCCATTGTTGGATTCTCTTTACCAACATATATTGAATTTTCAAGCCAATATTTAATCAACTTCAACTCTGCATCAAAAGGATTATCCTTTTCTTCATATTTAGCATCATCATGGATGCCTCCAGCATGTACTCTTTATATTTCAATTGTTGCAACTTTTGTGCAGTCTAGAATAATCTTGTCAAATTCCTCAATAATTATGACATCTTTAGTATTCTTAGAAACTTCACAATTCCATGTCTAAAACATGGGTTCAGACACCTTGACACATTGACCTTCATATTTCTCAGTCGTTGTTGTTACTTTCATAGTTTCTTCTTCAATAAAACACACTACTTCTTAAGCAGTTTCTTCATCATCAATAAGCATTGATGGGTTCACTCCACCACTAAATGATATGATGGCAACTTCATCTTCATCTTTTTTATCTTCATATTTATCATCCACATGTGCTTGAGCACAATGGGATTCACCTTCAACAATCTTCACATGATTTGTTCTACTAACAGAGACATCGAAATCTTCTTTTACATCATATCTCTTTGCTTCTATAGATTCCAACTCAACATCTTCAAGTTATTCTACTACTGCTACAAATGATACATCATCCTCATCTTTTTCTGTATATGATGTCCAAACCAAAAATTCATGCCTTGTTCCACCCCTGCTACAGTAGATTTTTCAACATCTTCTTGAAATATCCTAGTAGCAACATCATTTTTTCATTCAACCTTCTAATTTCTTCTTGCAACATCTTCAACTTCACCATGAACTTCCTCATCCACTATTGTATATACAGTGGGTTACACTATAGCCTTCACGATCTACAACTATTGCTTCAATCTTTCCTATTGGCTCCTCAACAACAAAAAAATCAACATGTTGCTGATAAATATCACTCCCCCTTCCACCAAGCTCACTTTTCAAACATTCCCATGCCTCTCTAGTAGTGGTGGATTTAGTAATTACATCAAACATACAATCATCTAGGGATTTCTTGATGAAATATAGTGCTAAGGCATCCCTTTCCTTGTCATGGGGATCGTCAGAACAATGCATAATAAAATGCAATAAACCTTCAGAACGAAGGAATGATTTCATCTTAATACACCAAACATAAAAAGTATATTACCAGTTAAATGTAGGGGTGATCCAATATCAATTCTACTCTCATCATCGTTAACCTGGCCTCTATCATATTCATGGTTTATGGGATCCTCTACTATAGCTGGAACCTCCCCATATGATTCGACAAAATACTATTCCATGACTCTTCTATTTATCCTCTTGATTTTCTTGAGTCTTCTATGTAGTCGATCTACTTTATCTGCTCAATAGCTTACATATTAACTAGACTATAGCTAACAACAACACTTCAACATCTTTAGGACTGAATCATACAACCCTTATACGAAGGTTCTCTTCCATAATCACAGTTGACAAATAACCCAGATCTTATGTTTTCCTTCACATGATACACACAAAGACATGCAAATATACCCTTCTCAGAACTTGAGGTATCTCCTTACAACCTACATGGGGATGTTCAAAACCTATCGATATCTATACACACACCTAGAGGTTAAACAAGCACAATTAGCTCAACACAAAAACAAGGGATTACAACCCACACAATTGAAACACTAAACTTACAACAAAGAATGCAAATCTCCCTTCAACCTAACTAGTTGGATAAACCAAACTATATGTTGTGAAGAAAGCTCAACACCAACAACAGTGCTATGTATTCAACTCTCCCGATTAGAAACACCTCCTCGCATGACTAGTAGAGACTAGCTCAACACCATTAGATATGCTCTGATACCAATTGAAGGGAATGGGGAGAACTTAAACCAACTATACCACTAAAAACATAAACAAACACAGATAAATAACAATATACATAGACCATGCAATAGAAAATCCAAAACAAGAAATTATATTTATTTTTCTCTAACCCCAAAAAAATTGTACAGATGCCCTATTTATACATAAACATACAATTTTCATAGTGGGCTTCTCTAGAATATCCTTCCACCACCTTCCTCGAATTCTGAAGTAGTCTTCCTCCATAAGCTTTCTTCTGTGTGCTAACAAATGGCTTCTTCAATTCTAATCCTTTTGTAATTATTGTAGATTCATGGCAGACTCCTTGAGCCTCACCCAGACTTAACTCATCATGTATAGGTGTCTTCCTTCTTGGATCTGCATTCACACCCTATAATGATGGGATTAACTTCTTCCATTAACTCTTCACCTTCTGGAGCCTTCCTTCTCCTTCGCATTGTTCCTAATCGCCTTCACAAAATAGGTGGGAATGTTGGTTTCCCCACATCCTAATCCAATGGTTTTCATTCACCATCCAGTGCCATCCAACGATGGTTTTTCACCTATGTCTCACCATTCATCAACATATTGTGCACTAGCTACACCCTCTTTGATCCTTTTGCACTCTTCGAACCAAACCTCCACAGTACTACCATGTATCACTCTTAACTGGCTCGCAAGCTATTCCTTTCAAACTTCTTCATCGGACCTCCTATAAGTGACTCCCTTCACAAATCCATTGTCAAACTCCATAGCACTAACGTGATTCAAATTCTGACACATCGTCAGGATTCTCTACCAACATTCCCAAATGGTGCATCACCTACACACACCAATACACATCTCTGCATCTTCATCATCATTGCTCCCATGAACTTGTGTTATTGAACCCCCCTTTGGCAACTCTGCTATGCTCTTCCACTCTAGGAATTCCTATTGGTGCTTTCTGACACAAATTTACATCACCTTCAGCACTTCTCTATTGCAGCTCCAACCTGCATCTCTATGTCTCACCGATATACTTCACCGATGTTCCCAAGACAACACCCTTTGCTCAACATCCTACCTAAATGGTCCAAAAATTTGTAACCACATCGTGGATCTCTAATGCATGCTCATTGTGGTGCCTCACCCCTTTCTCTTCTTCCTTTTCCAACCAACGGTTCCTTTATAACACCAACACACATCATTGGTGAGCACTACACCGATGCACCCACAAAGTTCCAAACTTGGCACACTTTTGCACACTCCAATTTTCCATTTCCGATCATGAGGTTCTGCAACACGGCCTTTCTCAATGCTTGATCTAACAACTGGGATTGTTTCATAGGATCGCAATGGATGATCATGACCATCCATTCTTCCTCCTTACTGGATTCACTGGTACAAGGGTTGGTGAGATGATTACTCCCAACATAAGTGTTTTCCCCTCTTATTTTTGACAGCCATGGTCATAGCCCTAGTCAAAACAAATACATCAAAGTAAGTAAAAACCTCACATGGAGCAACTATAAATAGCTCAACAAGAAGAATAGTTATGCCCCTCTTCTTTTTTGACATTATGTTACATCTCTACTAGCACCATAGGTTACAACTTGCAAATCACACTTCATTCACACCCAGTCAGTGCACAACATCACTGAATATGGCAGAGGATGGGAAGGAGGGAGATAACATAGACGCTAGTGCAAGGATATAGCTAAGGCTTCTATAATATGTATGTGGCAAGTAATTGTGCCATTTTTGGGATAAAACTAAATGTCAACCAGTTTTTCAAAAGATTCACCATAGTAATCTAGGGACTTGCGAAGAGATAGTGAGGAAAACATATAAAGAAAATGAGGGTGGGACAGGAAGAAGCTAGGAATCTGCATCTTCATTGGGATGGAAACAGTCACCAACATTACCCAACCAATGTCTCATAAATCAGAGAAGATAAAAAATAGACCAAAGAAGATATGACAAACTATATTTTATAATTAGAGTGATAGACAAAACGTCGGGTCATTATTTATCTTAAAAGAGATGCCTTGTGGCATAATTAAGAGCATATTAAATATCATGACTTAATTTAGAAAGTAGGATGGAAACCTCTTCATCATATTTTCTACAATACAAACCTTCTTAACCTTCTAACATGTCAAAACTACGGTGACGTAGGAATGCTTCTTTCTAAGATTTTTTAGCAAAGAAATAAAATTTTACAACAATCCAACTAATCTTTTGTTGGTTTATCCAACAATACTGAGAGGGGTGGGTGAATCAGTATTGCCTTCTTTTACATTTTTAAAACAATTAGTATTAAAAATATGCTCTGAATCAAACAAACAAAGACATAGAATTTTTCGTGGAAACATCAAAGAGAAAACCACAAAATCAAACTCATTAATAATATGATTTCTTACAAAAAAAAAATTCTTCTACAACAGAAAGGATGCACCAACATCCTAGTTTAATAGCTGCATCAACAAATAAGGATGCCACAACACCCCTGTTTTCCAGCTACTACTGGAAGGAGGATACAACCTCCTTAGAAGGCTTCAACCTACCCCTAGAACCACCCAACCTCCCTTGATATTTTTTACTTCTAGATCCTTTTCTTAATTCATCAAATCTGCTTTTGGAAATTATTCATTTTCTTGTATCTTCCTTTCTTGATGCCCTTTTTTATCTGCTCTATTGAGACATCCTATCAGGGTATTTTTTAAGGATTCAAATAGTATACTTAAGTGTAGTATTCTAGGCGATTATTTTGGATTGGAAAAAACATATATATAGATAGATAGGCGAATATTAAATATGAAGCATACCATTTACTCCTAAAACTTGTACATTTTGGCAAATTTTATCATAAAAAAACATATTTTATGTAAATATAACCGATATTAGAGACTAAAAATGACCAAATATCGAATTTATTTTTTGAAAAAAAGACCGAAAAATAGCCAATTGGAGAAATTTCACCCCTAAAAATTTCCTTGCATCCTACTTCAATTTCAAATATCTATATAAATAACATCATGTATCTCATATTTTTCAAGCCGCATCTCTTCATTCTAGAGTTCGTGTCTTTCCAGAATAATTAGATCTTTGTTTATTAATTACTAAATTAGATCTCTGTTTAATTTATTTATGTAGACAAATTGTAAATATTTCAAGTATATTGCCTGTGATCATATTGTAGTACCTACGGGCACATACAAGAGCCTACGGGCATATGTATGAGCCCTACGGGTATATATATGAACCTGTGGGCATGTATATGAGCCTACGAGCATATATAGGAGCCTACGAGAATATGAGCCTGCGGGCATATACAAGTGCTTGCAAGAATATACAAGAGCCCTGTGGGCATGTATATGAGCCTACGGGTATATATTTAAGATTTGTGATCATATGCTTAAGACCTATGGGCATATCCTTAAGCCCTTATGGGCATAACCTTTGGGCCCTTGCGGGCATCTCCTTAAGCACATCTTAAGCCCTTGCGGGCATAAACTTAAGCCTTTGCGGGCATGACCTATGGGCATATCTTAAGCTCTTGCGAGCATAACCTGTGGGCCCTTGCAGGCATCTCCTTAAGCATATCGTAAGCCCTTGCGGGCATATCTTAAGCTCTTGCAGGCATAAACTTAAGCCCTTGCGGGAATATTCTTAGTCCCTCTTGTGATCCTCTTTGTGGGCACCTTATTCTTGTTGACATCAATGCCAACACATTATTCAACATTATCCCCCTTTGGAATTGATGGCAACACCAAAAACGGTCTCCCCCTTTGACAACAATGACAAAGGCCTCCTTTTGACAGCTCCCCTTGTCAACATGTCTCCTCCTGAAAAAATGTGTTTTCTTATTTGTTTCTATTATAGGGAGATTACTCCCAAATTTTGTCTAAGATGCTCAAATGCTTCTTTGGGTAGTGGCTTAGTGAAGATATCAGCTATATGTTCCTTTGTATCAACATATTCCAGTTTGACAACCTTTTGTGACACTTGATTGCTTAGAAAGTGATCTTTTATTTGAATGTGATTTGTCTTGGAGTGCATGATAGGATTTTTTGATATGTTTTTGGCACTGGTATTTTCAGAGTTTATCACTATGGGATGCTCATACTTCACAACTAAGTCTTTGAATGTCTGCTTCATCCAAATCACTTGAGTACAACATAATGCAGTAGGATTATATTCAGCTTTTGTTGTAGATAGTGCAATGGAGGGTTGTTTCTTGCTTAGCCATGATACCAAATAGTCTCCCAAGTAGAATGTTGCTCCACTGATACTCTTTCGGTCATCAACACTTCCTTCCCAATCTGCATCAGTGAATGCTTTTAAAGTGAAGTCTTGGACTTTTGGGTACCATAAACCATATTCCATAGTACCTTTCAAATATTTGAGAATTCTTTTTATTGCTCTTACATGTTTTTCTTTGGGGGCTGATTGGAATCTAGAAACCAATCCTATAGCTTGCATCACATCCGGTCTTGTAGCTATCACATATAGCAGGCTACCTATCATATATCTATACATATCATGATCCACTTCCAAAGACTCATCATCCTTGCTTAACTTACAACTAGTGATCATGGGGATACTAACAGGCTTGGAGTCTTCCATCTTAAATTTTTTTAGCATCTCTTTAATGTACTTGGTTTGAGAAATGAAGATCCCTTTGTCTAATTGAGTGACTTGTAATCCTAATAAGAATGTTAGTTCTCCCAACAAAGACATTTCAAACTCTTTCTTTATATCTGAGGCAAATTTTACACTCGGGATTTGTAGATCACTTCCAATATGATATCATCTACATAGACAACAACAATGATCATATTCTCATTTTCAAATTTTATGTAGAGATTACTGTCAGTGGCCCCTCTTCTGTATCCTTGTTGCTTCAAGTAGTTGTCAAGTCTTGAGAACCATGCCCTTGGAGCTTGTTTGAGACCATAGAGTGCCCTTTTTAGTTTGCAAACATAATCCTTGTTTTTTTATAAGAGAAAACCTTCATGTTGTTCAATGTAGACTTCTTCTTCAATATTTCCATTCAGAAATGCAGATTTAATATCCATTTAATATACTTTGAAGTTTTTGTAGCATGCAAAAGCTAAGAACATCCTGATTGCTTCAAGTCTTGATATAGGGGAAAACGTTTCTTCAAAGTCAATACCTTCCACTTGGCCATATCCCTTGCATACCAGTCTGGCCTTGTTCCTTATTACTTTACCATCTTCATTTAACTTGTTCTTGAAAATCCACTTGGTTCTTCTCTATTTGGTCCAGCTCCTCATTCATAGCTTTGATCCAATCATCACTTTTTCTAGCTTATGCAAATGTTTTAGGCTCTACTAGTGAAAGTAGTGCTCATTCTTGATCATATCTTAACCTTCTTCTTGTTTTAACTCCAGTACTTATGTCACCAATAACTTTAATTTCAGGATGATCCCTTTGAATTCTTCTTGATGGTGCTTTTGTATCTGATCTTGGAGAATCTTCTTTGTCATTTTATTTAGATACCTCATCTTCTTTTTCTTCCTATTCAATTTCTTCTTCATCTTGTGAATCCTCTTTCCTTTGTGAGTCTTCCTTGTCCTTATCATTATTTTTTATCTCATCATCTTGAGTTCTATTTCTTCTTGGATTCATGTCATCTATTCTTACATCTGCACTTTCTATGATCTTATGTAGTCTTTGATTGTAACATCTATATCCTTTCTTGGTGGATGAATATCCTAGAAATATTCCCTCATCGGTTTTAGAGTCAAACTTACCAAGATCATCCTCATTCCTCTTTATATAGCACTTACTACCAAACACTCTGAAATATTTGACAGAGGAAGGTCTTCCATGCCATAGTTCATAAGGATTCTTATCATTATTTACTCTGAGTTATCCTCTATTGAGTATATAAACAGTTGTATATACTACTTTTCCCCAATATGCATCTGAAAGTTTTGCTTCATTAAGCATAGTTCTGGCTGCTTCTTGGACTGTCCTATTCTTTATTTCCACAACACCATTTTTTTAGGAGTCCCTGGAGCTGAAAATTGTCTTTTAATTCCATAGGTTTCACAAAACTCATTGAATTCATTTGAGGTAAACTCTCCTCCATTATCCGACCTTAAACATTTGATTTTCATATTTGTCTCATTTTCAACCATTGCTTTAAAAAATTTCAACTTCTCAAAAGCTTTTGATTTCACTTTGAGGAATGTCGCCCAATTCATCCTTGTATAATCATCAATGAACAACATGAAATAATACTCTCCTTGCGAACTTTTAGTTCTTGTTGGTGCACAAATATCAGTGTGAACTATTTTCAATGGTTGTGAGGTTGTATGTTCTTTGACTTTGAAGCTGGATTTAGTCTATTACCATGTTGACAATGTTTACAAACTGAATTTCGAGGCTTCACAATCTTTGGCAAGTCTCTTACAGCTTCCTTCTTACTCACTTTTACAAGATTTTCAAAATTCAAGTGTCCCATCCTTCTATGCCATAGCCAACTTTCATCAATCAGAATCATGTAGCGTTGACCTTCATTTTCTAGGATATATACATTGCTTGAACTCCTTATAGCAACACCAACAATTTTTCCTAAGTTTTTCTTCCTGATTTCACATTTCTCGGAATCAAATATGCAGATGTTTCCTTGATCACATGTTTGACTCACACTGAGAAGATTAGGCTTTAAATCTTCTACTAGCAACACATTTTTAGCTTTGATTTTATTATTTCTGATAGCAACTTTACCTTTTCCAATTATCTTAGAAGACATATTATCTACAAAAGTGACTTTTCCATTTTGATCTCTTCTTAGTCTTATGAACCTATTTGGGTCTCCTGTCATGTGTTTTGAACATCCACTATCAACATGCCATATATTTTTCTTTTCTGTCGCACATAGAGCTATCATGGATTCTGTCCTGATCTCTACTACTTCCTTCTTCTTCTAGACCTTTCTCTATTATTTGTCTGAAAACCTTATTGCAGTGTTCTTTTCTGTAGGAGTCATCAATTTAAATTCTCTAGCTATATGCCCATGGTTATTGCATTTGTAAAATTCTATATCATAGCTTTGTAGAGGTGCAAAGGAATTATGGTTTCTTTTTCTTTCTTTTGGAGAGTTACTAGATGTATTCTTCTTATGGAAATGAACCTTTCCTATGCTTTCCAATTCAGGGCTTTATGTCCAAAATTATTACATGAGTAGCAGTGACCCAAAAATATCTGCTGATACTTGCTTGTCCTTGATCTTATAGGCACCATATTTACCTTATGTAAGTGAGGAGTAGATTTCTGACTATCCCCCTTTTTAATTGAAATCATAAGTGTAGCAACATAACTCCTTTTGTTATATCCTAACCCAGTCTTGTCACTATATGGTCTTTGGACATTTAGAATGTCATCTAGAGTCTTCGAGCTATTCTCAAACTTTGTTTTAATAGATTTTTCATAAAGTTTCTTTTTAAGCTGAATAATTTTTTCTTCGAGTCTTTCAGATTCTTTCATTTTCTCTTTGAGCTGCAATTCTAGGCTCTCTTCAATATTCTTAGCCTCTTGGAGCTGGATCTTTAGATCAACAATGATTTGGCTTGACTCCTTATCTCTTGTCTTTTGTCCTTCTTCATAATCAGCTAGTTGTGTTCTTAAACATTTAATCTTCCTTTTACTTTTTCTCAATTCTTCAAGAGCACTTATGAGTTTGGCCTTTAGGTCCATCTCTCCTTCCATATATGATTCATCATCTGGAGCTTGAGTTTCTATTCCCATGAATATAATTTATGTTTCCTCTTATTATTCTTCTTCTTCTTCACTAACTTCCATAGTGTAAAATATCTTCTTCTTCCCATTAAACTTCTTCTTGTCTGCTACTTTGTTCTTCTTCAATTTCTTAGATGTTTCTCTATCATCACTATCATCTTGTTTGGGATAGGGACATTTTTTAGGCAAAATTCCCAATTCTTCCTTCGTACTTGCCAGTACAGTTCTCAAGTTTCTTGATGAAAATAGCTTCTTCATCATTTGAGTTCTCAAAGTGGCTTTTGGTTAATGCTTCAGATTTCTTTGACTCTTGTGTGGCTTTAAATGCTGCCTTTTTTCTTGATGGTTTGTTTGGTTATGTTCTCATCTCATAGGAAGTGAAGATCCCATGTAAATCATCCACTGTCATAAATTCAAGATCATCTAGATCTTCTACAGTAGACACTTTTGAGTCATGCTTCATTGGTAAGGTTCTTAGTACCTTTTCAACAACTTCTTTCTCATGTATTTCTCCTCCCAAGCCTCTGATAGCATTGGCAATTTCATCTATTCTTAGAAGATATTTTGCAATGATTTCTTCTTCTTTCTTTTTTAAACTTTCTAATTGACCTTTGTATGTTTGGAGTTTGGATTGTTTGACTTTGGTATCTCCTTCATACACTTTTTTTAATTAATCCCAAGCATTTTTTGTTGTCTTACATTGTATGACTTTAACAAATACTGAATTCAATAGTCCATTCAAAATTGCATTCAATGATTTTGCATTGGCTTCATATTTATCTTGTTCATCTTTATCTGTAGGTGGATTATCTGGTATTTTATAACCCTTTTCAACAACATTCCAAACTTTGCATCCAAGAGACATTAGACGGCATCTCATTCTTACACTCCAATATGCATAATTCTCTCATGTGAATAATGGTGGTCTGTTAGCAATTAAACCTTCTTGTTGATCCATAGTGGTTTTAATAGGATATTCCTTCCAGTGATTAAACTGTAGTGAAGGATCCTGCTCTGATACCAATTGTTGGTTTATCCAACAATACTGAGAGGGGGGGGTCAATCAATATTGCCTTCTTTTACCTTTTTAAAACAATTAGTATTAAAAATATGCTACGAATAAAACAAGCAAAGACACAGAATTTTATCGTGGAAGCCTCAAAGAGCAAACCACAAAATCAAACTCATTAATAATATGATTTCTTACAAAATTGTTTTTCTACTACAATGAAAATGATGCACCAACATCCCAGTTTTCTATCTGCATCAATAGATAAGGATGCCACAACACCCTTGTTTTCTAGATACTACTGGAAGGAGGCTACAACCTCCTTAGAAGGCTTCAACCTACCCCTAGCACCACCCAACCTCCCTTGATTATTTTGACTTCCAAATCCTTTTCTTAATTCATCAAATCTGCCTCTAGAAATTCTTCATTTTCTGGTCTCTTCCTTTCTTGATGCCCTTTCTGATATGCGCTATTGAGACATCATGCTTCAATTTCAAATATATGTTTAAATAACATCATGTATCTCATATTTTTCAGGTCGCATCTCTTCATTCTGAAGTTCGTGTCTTTTCACATCATGTCTTTCCAAAAGAATTAGATCTTTGTTTATTAATTACTAAATTAGATCTCTATTTAATTTATTTTTCTGACAAATTGTAAATATTTCGAGTATATTTCCTGTGATCATATTGTAGTACCTACGTGCACATACAAGAGCCTACGGGCATATGTATGAGCCCTGCGGGTATATATATGAACCTGCGGACATGCATATGAGCCTACATGCATATATATGAACCTATGGGCATATGAGCCTATGGGCATATATATGAGCCTATGGGAATATGAACCTATGGGAATATACAAGTTCATGTGGGCATATGAGCCTACGGGCATATACAAGAGCCCTGTAGGCATGTATATGAGCCTATGGACATATCTTTAAGACCTGTGATCATATCCTTAAGCCCTACAGGGATATACTTAAGCCCTTACAGACATAACCTTTGGGCCCTTCCGGGAATCTCCTTAAGCATATCTTAAGCCCTTGCAGGAATAACCTGCAAGCATATCTTAAGCTCTTGTGGGCATAACCTTAAGCCCTTATGGGCATATTCTTAGGCCCTCTTGTGACCCTCTTCGTGGGAACCTTCTTCTTGTTGACATCAATTCCAAAACATTATTCAACATTCTCCCCCTTTGGCATTGATGGAAACACCAAAAACATCTTTTCTCTTAAGGTCTGATAGACTAAAGTTGGTCTCAGTGGACATTAACCACCACCACCACCATCAAAAGTGAGTAATGAAAAGAAGTTTATTTTTGTTTGTTTCTTGTTTTATTAATTTTGCAAGCATTGCGTGGTTGAAAAGAATGAGTGGAAAAACTCCTTTAGGATAGGAGAATAAAAATTTGTTTTGTTGGCTCAATTTTAGACTAAGGTCCATCATAGTATTTATCAAAAGGAGTATGTTGTAGTCTAGGTGCTAGTATATTCAATTCCTATGAAGGGAAAGTCTAATCTGAAGTGATGTGTTATGAAAACAAATTGTATAGGGTTCCCATATATTGATAGTTGCATCTAACATCCAACCTATTACTCATAATTTTACTTTAACTATCATGTAAGTGTTAATCCACCATTTCACAACTAGCATCTATATATCTCATGAGTAAATGACATCACATCCAAAACCAACATCT
The DNA here is from genome assembly GCA_027924585.1 of Larix kaempferi. NCBI lineage: Eukaryota > Viridiplantae > Streptophyta > Pinopsida > Pinales > Pinaceae > Larix > Larix kaempferi. The sequence goes on from BSBM01002950.1 coordinate 288,628, forward strand.
TACTTAAGAGTGCAACATATATTCAAGCATATTATAGTTATTTAACAGCATAGACAATCATACAATAGTAAAATACATGATCACCACATAATATTAAGACAACAACATTTTTAAAGGATATATGCAATCCATTAACATCCAATATAAGTCAATACATCATCCATAGTCAATATTCAACCTTGAGACCACAATTAAAAATGATACATTAAAGAAAATAGAGCCAACAAGAACCAAAATCCAATATAACGATCGCAACAATAACTACAACAAAACAACCTTTAATAGGTCTAATCCTTTACATTTTTATTATTATGCCCGAAGGAAAGAAGGCTCATTCAAAAATTTCATCCCATTAGTTTACTTTTAGTCCCAGCTTTATGAACCAACTAATATCTGCTTCTAATATGGATAGGTATCTCCATTCTTACACCACTCCATTCGTTGATCTCTTGGGATCTCACATGGTATCCTAGCTCTACTCCCCATTAAATGCCAATGCTACTTACTTCTACTAAGAGTATTTATTCATTTGGCATGACTCATTATGTTCTTTTTGTTGAATCTATGATGCCCTATCCATTTTTACCACCGCAATGTGTCCATATTCCAAAAATCAAAATGAGGAGCCTCAAAAGCCTCAACCACACTTGTTGACTTACTGTGTCAAATTCTACTTCCCTTACTAAAATCCAAAAATTCCTTGACTGAAGGGCCCAAATCTAGTACGACCTCCAAAAAAATTGTTTCTAAACGAAATGAATTCCTCCAATTTCTTGGTCCACTTAACCATCAACATGTTAAAACCTACTAGATGCACATTTTATTGGTTGGGAGATAGACCCTATGGATGGTTTCCTAAACTTGGGACTAATGGACTTCAATTGTGTTCTGTAAGTTTCCTACATTTCCCTGTATCATCCTAGAATGATGGGAAAGGCTATCTAAATTGGGATTATACCTACCTTTTGGATTTTTAAATCTAGTCTTGTTCGTCATCCATGCTTTGTATTTTATTCATCTTCTCTTATTTTTCCAAAGGGTCCACTATTTATTATGTTTCATTTTGCAACTAGTCAATCCTCTCTATGATTGCGTCTACTAGTTTCTCTCTTCTTACCAACTTGTACCAAACTATAGATTTCCATCAAAATTTTCGTATACTAGTCAGCTACTACCTATATTTTATCCTTCATTCACTCTAAACCAAGATTTTTGTTAGACATATACTTTGTAGTACTTGGGACATAATTTATTGTTGGATCAGTTTCTTGGTGTCCTATATCTCCTTCAACTTCTTCTTCAAGTTTATCATTTACATGATTGCTTGTTGAATTTTCTTTTCTATGTCAGTAAATAGGATATCCAATGCTAAATCACAAATATCAACATATTCTTCTCTAATGATCAATGACATTTGGAGGAATCTATTTCATACAGAATCTATACCCTCCAATTCATGTTTTTCTTGTCATGGGTTGTTTAATTCCTTTAAAATGTTGTTAAATTGCACTTAGAAATAGTTGATCATTATCCTTAAAAAATGGAGGTCCCTCTCTATTTGCAACAACATATGACCAATACCATTGGTTTAGATGAAGGGATGCCTTACTAAGTATCCAATTGGGACCTGGTTGATATCTAAGGATTTCAAGGCTTAGGAATGTACTAGCATGGTCAAGTTCATGTGAGCCAATGGCTACTCATTCATTAACATGGCAATATGTTAGTTATTTTACTTATTATAGTATGTGTCCATGCTAGTACTAACATGGGTGTTTACATTCCTAACACTTTCCTAAACATCAAAAGTAATGTATTACATGATATCAAAAAAACATTGGCACACTTGCATCAACAAAAAAGGATATTTGTGGTCTTGGTCTGACTATGTTATCATTTACAAAGTGGTTGGCTAGTGTAGCAAAGCAAGTGGAAGCTTATATGCATGTTCTAATTATTGGGATGGAAGTGGGATGTTGGATTCCTACATTTTTCCTACATCTAGTCGGATATCGTCCATCTCTTCATCTTTGTCCTCATCTCCTTTCTCTTTCTCATCTTGCTCTTCCTTTGGGATTCACCCCACTAGTTGGGTATATCTCGAGTCTTTCACATCTTTCCTCATTGCGATGTAGAGTTTGGGTTAGGCAATTGGATCCCTCCTAAGTATTTCCTTATTGTTCATGGCCATCCATATCCTTCTTATCCCTTTGTACATGTTGACCCTTAGCTATGTCTTCAGGTCCATTTCTATTTCAATCTCATGCATGGGGGAAAGGGGTCTGTCTTGCTCCATTAGGCCAACCACTACTTTTGGAGGTTGTTCCTATTTAACATGTAATGGGGTTAGAAAATGAATATTAGGTGTTTTTGTGCTTACCAATCATGGCCTTTATGAAGAGTCAATACCTAGCTTGAATTTCCTTCATAGTTGTTTCCAACTCCTGAACTTCTATAACTAGACAGGTTGTAGTTATTGGTGGATGAGGCCTTGGTGTAATGCCCCATATTTGCACACTTAGTGATTAAAACTCTAAATGTGAATTAGCTTAACATTTTCATTTGTTTATTATATGTTAGACTCACCTATGTTGAGTAAGACTATTGTTATGTGAATATATGGATTCCCTATGTGTGGACAGTAAATGGAATATAATGTTTTAATTTATTAATGACAATGAATATGTTATTTCATTTGAACATTCAAAATTGAATATAGAATATCCATATGAGGAATGCTAATTTAGTTGTTTGCAAAAGTACTTACATGATTATTTGTAAATGTTGTAATAGTGAAATAAATTAACACTTGAAAGAGTTGGGTATGGCTTTATATATGTTTCATGTTAATGATGAACTATTCCACATGTTAATTGGCTATGAGATAGGCATATTCCTATATTGCCAAGGGGCACGAGATGTATTGAACATCATGAGTATAATGATGTTATATCCAATTTCATGCTATTTAATTGTGAATTCCAATATTTCTATGACTTGTGGGTGAGTGTGAATTTTGACAGGAATTGTGACTTTCCCAAAGTGGTTTTTCAATGACGGGACCCCTTAGAACAGTGATGGCACATTATGGTTGATGTAGGGTGTTGACCCTAGTACTATTAGGGGGGGTGGAGAAAATTCCCACCGTTTATCCCCCGAAACCTGGAGTCGTGGGAGGTTTGTGTAGCGCACTCCCCTAGACGTGTGATGACGACTCGCGGATGCCTGCTAGGGAAGCTTGGTCAATGTGGTCGATCGACACTTCCACTTACGGGTTCTATATGTGGTTAGGTCGTGCAGTCGATGCCACAGTATATTACAGCAGAGGACGGGATGGTGAGGTCAAGAGATGGAAGTAGTGGTGATTTAGGGGCTGGATTACTGATGTGATGGATGGTACCAATGATGGATTGGATGGTGTTCTTGATTGTTATTAACCATCATGATTATATGTTTGATTTCACCATTATGTTTATCTAATTTTGTCTTATTGTTTCTGTATGAATGATTATGAATGATGAATGATGCAGTGTTTAATTGCTCTTCTATATGTTGTTTGAGAGGAAGTAATAATGATTTATTAGGAGCATTAAATGTGATTATTAGTATGCACGCTTAAGACGTGTGCACTGGCCACGCATACGTCAATTCGTGATTATATTACTATGATTGGTCGATCGATGAATAAGTTAATATGGTTATATTATCTATTAGTAACTTGGTTGATGAATTGATGAAAGCATTACTTGTGTGTTGAAAATATGAGTTTGTTGACTTGTTTAAAATGATTTAGATTTATATAAATTGATTGGATTATTAAATAACATATATAATTATACACATATAATATAAAATATGTCATAATATAATATAGTATATGAAAATATCTTATTTGACTTATGAATGAAAGGATAATATAAATAAATGGATAGATAGGATTTGCACAAATTTTTAGAAATTGGTTGTCATAGTTGCATTAATGTGGAAGCAAGACAAAAGAGACTTTGCATCCATGTTTATTAATATTTTAATTATTTAAATCAAATTTCTATTTATTTGGAGAAAATGAATTTATTAATGGATGACTATTATTTATGGGAATTTATTGATGGATGAGGATTTTTGGATATAAATATGAGACTTGAGAGTGGAAGGAGGGAGGTTCCTTTCTCTTGAAGATTATTATGGTGAGAGTATTCTAGGATGGAGAATTTTGGGTATTTTGGGGTATGAAAAGTTTTGAAGAGTTGGAAGAGTTTGAGAACTCTTGGAAGATTTGATACATAGCCTACTGGTGCATCACTGTATTGTTCTCTGGGGGTCTCAGGCACGGAGGGCCAGGAGGCCATTTGGATGAGACCGTTCAATGGTTTCCTGGGGCTAGGGAGCCGGCTAGGCCCCCAGTTGGCTGGGAGGTAAAACCGTGGTCCCGCTTTGGGAAATAAAGATGGAAGCAACTCGAGGAGAAGAAGAGGAAAGCTTGCTCAGTTTGGACTCCGTCACCATTCTTATAATGAGGTATTTTTCTTGTGGTTTCAAATTGTTTATATAATGCTGTAAATTTTGTTAGATGCTATTGTAAAATGCTTATGTGTTGTTTATATGCTGCTATGGTTTCATGATGTATATTGAGCTTGTATTGACACTCTTATACATCTCAAAAATAAATAAAAATAGATACTTAATTAGTTTAAAATTCTTAATGCCCTTGAGAGGCATTACACTTGGCTTCTTGCTAGTTAATATCTTTGTCAAAATATATGTTGGATATGGAGCCTAATAATCTTCCTAATCCATAGTTCTTGTTTCAGTCGTGTTTGGATCCCAATTCCTAATGGGGTGATGTGGGGGGGTGGATTCCTGCCCCACTAATGTCACCAATGGGTCAAGCGGGGGAAACAACAAATTTTTGGATGCCCCATTGGCAGGGGTCTGGGGGCATTGCCCCCAAAGATATTTTTTGGGGGGAAAGTCCTTGTAAAATACTATAATTTTGTAGTGAATCTAGATCGTTCATCATTAGTTCATAGATTTCCCAATAGAAGTAATTATGTTGGTGCTCTTTTTCCCTAGAAGGAAATCTTTTTTTATAAGAGCATTGTATTATGGTTGTGTAGCATGACAGATACTATGAGAGAGTGAAGAGGAGATTGCAGTGGATGTGTTATAGGTTTTATCCCTTCATTTTGTTGGACACAATAAAGGAAGGGCTAGTTGTTTTTTCGTGGATGTAGCCCACATCGAGTGAAACAAGTATATTTGTGTCTTTTTTGTATTGTGTTAACTATTATGTGTTTTATTTCTACATTCATTTTTATTTTCATTGCTTTGCAATCTTATTCCTAACAATATCAACTAGCTACATAACCCCCTATCGAGCTTCCTCTCTTTTCTAGTTTTCCTTGATGGTGATGTTGATTTAGGAAATTAAAATCTATCAATACCATTATGATGGAAATATTGGATGTATAGCCCACTTTTGTGACTAGAATTAATGAAAAGCTTAAATCTAGTTCTTTATCATCTTCCTCTATTTTATGTTGATTGGATTGGTAGCAAGTTGTGGTACAAGATGCAAAAGTTTTCAAATTCCCCATCCCCTTCGTGTAGTATTTTCTTTGCAAAGAGGAATAATATTACTAGCTCAATTCTATTGGTTTTTAATCCAAGTTATCTCAATCCTATCTACACCCTCCATGGTTGACTTTATGTAGTTGTTTCATTGGATCACTTCAAATTTTAACCACTTTTGATAGTGGTTGAATCTTGGTGGGAGTCGAGGAAGATATATTGTTAGCTACACCATACTCTTATACAAAGTTGTAAAGGCCTTGTCACTGATATCAACATGGTAGAATTATTTCTATCCCTCCATGGCACAAATCCTATTCAAATTGACTCTTTATTCGATTTAATGAGATGAAATTCTTGTAGTGGTTTCTATTTAAACATGGAAAAGGCCAACAAAAAACACCAATAGTTGAACTCTTATCTGTTTGAGTGGGTCATAACGGTGGCCTCAATGAACTCATTCAAGAAAAATTGATAACACTTTAGGCACCACGTTCTAAACATGCATGACCAATGGAAAGAATGTTGATATTTCATTCTTCATTCTTTAGTTTCCTCATTTTATCGCAAGCTAAAATCCAAGCTTTCATCCTATTGATGGGTTACGATGGAACCTAAAAGTATTAATAATGTTCCAAATTATTGGGAAAGGCTAGTTAAATATTTTGTTAGTAACATATGTCAACCCTTCTCTTTACTATGTTAGTATATTGTTGTTGGACGCATATGCTTTGTAAGTCGTCTCGTAGTATTTGTTGATCCGTAGTTTATATTAGCCCATAGTATTGACCCATAGTATTGGACGCATATGCTTTGTAAGTCGTCCCGTAGTATTATATGTCCCATGGTTTTGACTCATAGTATTGGGCATAGACTTAGTATATAAGTGTGTGTTGAGGTCATTGAAGGCACTGTGAAGTTAATTGTATTGAGCTTGCTCAAAGGAGGTTGCCCCCTCAAAGTGGCCCGTGATCAATATAAAATTGATTCTGTTCTATTATTTCTGATATCATCTGTATTTGATTTAATTAATTATTGCAGGTTCATCACATCTGGTATCAGAGCACTTTCTTGGGCTCGTTGGGTGGAATTTCTGCCAAATTTTTTTTTTTCACATCTGTTGCAGCTTCGGATTTGGGAATAATCCCTATCCTCTTAACTGTGGGAAGTACTTGGGCATAATCCCTAAAACTCATTGTGAGGAGTACCACAGGAACCCCAAAGTAGCTGGCCCATTGAGACGACCTGCCAGCGAAAAGGGCAACGACCCCTACCTGATTGACTAGTTCCCACTCGTGAGGTAAACCAAGAGTTGTCATTTGTGGCAAAGTGGTCATAAGTTTTACCTGAGCCGTGGAGTGAGGGGTATTGCCCCAATACACAAGCCGTCAGACAACATTGGTGGCCGAGTGAAACACCTGAACTGTTAGGAATCCGTACATACCTGGGGTCCATATCTATTTTCAGTTGAACTGTTGCCGATCACTTCCACTCGAGATCCAGCCATTTTAGATCTATTCTGAAAGTCATTCTAGATCCAGTCGCCGTTTCAGATCCAACCATTTTTTATCCCTTCCGCGCTGCTGTTGCCGATCCATTTCTAAAAAAAAAAGAGTATAAAATTCAGCTTTTTATCCATATCTCCCTTGTTTCCACTCTATTTCCCTTGAAATTTTTGGGGAACCCCTGTCATCCCATTCTGCATCTTTCATTCCTGAGGACCCTATCCCTAATTCCCCTTCCCAAAGCTCGAAATCCCACATTTGTCTATTTTTAGGGTTTGTCATAACTTCCTCAGATTTCACTCAATCACCTTCAAATTTTACCACAGAGTTCCTTTCTGAATTCTGCTTCTTTGTCCCTCTCTGCCAAATTTTCTCATTCTATCACCCCGCTTCTAAAATCCCCCCTTTTGCTTTCTTGTCCTTTCGACAGTGTCCAAAATCTAGTCAAACCCCAATTACCCATCAGATTGTTTCCCCAATCCAAATTTCCCTTTACTAAATCAGCTTCTGTTTGTGTTTTTCTACCCATTCCACCCAAAAAAAAGAAAAACCTGGTTATGGTTGTCACCCGTGCAGGAGCACACACCATGGAGGAAGCACTTGCAGCCATCCAAACCAAACTCCAAGATCTGGATGAAAAATTTCTCAGCCTCCATCTTCAGCATTCAACCATGAACAATACCAGACAGCCAAAATCTTTTGCAGCCACCGGGTTCTCTTCTTCTAGCAATTTTCGTGGGCCGAAGCTTGATTTTCCTCGTTTCAATGGTACTAATCTGAAGGGATGGATACACCGAGCAGAACAATATTTTAGTCTACATAATACTTTTGATGTTCAGAAAGTTCCACTTGCATCCTTTCATTTGGAACAGGAAGCCCTTCAATGGTACCGTTGGTACATCAAAGCTCATCCCGAGCCAAACTGGACAGATTTTAACCAACCCATTTTGCCACGATTTGGTCCTAGTGCTTTTGACGACTTCATAGGAGCACTCACTAAACTTCACCAAACTGGCACAGTGAGAGAGTATCAGACGGAATTTGAGAAACTAGCCAATCACACAGAAGGATTGTCTAATGAATTCTACAGGAGTTGTTTTATCAGTGGTCTCAAGGATGAAATCCGCTCAGAGGTGAAAATGTTTTGTCCCAACACAATGATGGAAGTCCTAGGGTTGGCTAAGCTGGCCGAGGACAAGATCGCAGCTCAACAATGCTCCAAACCCACCTTTGTTCCCTTCAGAAATATGGGTTCCCAATGACCTCCCATCACGCCTACTCCTCAACCAACTCCTATCAAGCATTTGTCTGAAATAGAAATGCAGGCACGCCGAGAAAAAGGGATTTGCTATAATTGTGATGAGAAATTCACTCAGGGACATAGATGTGTTCAACAAAAGCTCTATCTCTTGGATATGGATTCTCCGCCTGCCTTAGAACTTGGTGAAGAAGCTACAGATATAGTAGATGATCAGGTCGACATTCAACACCCGCCTGTTGAGACCCCATCTCAGGACGACCCACCCGAGATCTCTCTCCATGTTGTAACCGGCGTCACCACCCCACAAACAATGCGGGTCAGGGGATACTTCAAGAAGCTCCCTCTTACCATACTCATTGATTCTGGTAGCACTCATAACTTCATTGACCCTCGGATTGCCAAGCAGGCTGATTGTTTTGTCCATCCTTGCTCCAACTTTGAAGTCATGGTTGCCAATGGGGGCACCTTAACTTGCAAGGGGAAGTGTCATAATGTGCGTATCTCTATGGAAGATTATAACTTACACTCTGACATGTTTTCCTTGTCCTTAGGCGGATGTGATGTGGTTTTGGGCGTTCAATGGTTAGGCACACTTGACCCCATCTTATGGGATTTTGCTGACCTTTGGATGCAATTTAAAGTCAATGGGGCACAACACAAATTTATGGGCTTACAACTAGGGTCTCTCTGCATCATCAATTCACATCGCCTAGAAAAAATCCTTAAGAAGAATTCACATGGTGTCATCGCTCAGCTCAATTCCATTTAGATGCACCCATCAACAGTCTCCACTACTTCCTTCGATAGATATGTAGCTATCTTTGCTGAACCAATGCGCTTGCTACCTTCAAGAGACCTTTCCAGTAAGAATGTAGCCACATCTACCTCTCAGCAGGAAATGATGTCTATTTTGCATGCAGGACAGAAGTGGCAGCCATACCTATTAGGGAATTATTTCTGCACCAAGACTGATCTCTTGAGTCTGGAAAATTTTCTGGAACAATGGGTCTCCTCCCCAACACACCTGAAATGGGGTATCCAACTCATGGGTTATCCCTATGTGATCACTTACAAGAAGGGTAAGGACAATATGGTGGAAGATGCTCCTTTTCGCACAACTGATGACCCAATTTCTCTTACAGCTCTTTCTCTGCTTGTTCCAAATTGGTTACAATATGTTCAACAGGGCTATCTCTTCTATGAACTCCATGCTTCTTCATCAACAGGGCACTCTGGGTTCTGCAAAATGTATGACCGGGAACAATGTAACTTCTTTTGGCCGGGACTAAAAATTAAAAATCAACAAATGGTGGCGGACGATGATGCTTTCCAAGTCAACAAGGGGGAAACGACACTTCTTTCAGGATTGCTCAGACCCTTGCCCATCCCTACACAGCTTTGGCCAACTATTTCTATGGATTTCCAAGCAGCGCTCTGGTGGTACAATACCACATCTCAAAGGACACCATATGAAGCAGTCTATGGAAAAACACCGCCATTTCTTCTTCCATACACCCTTAGCAGCTCCCCAGTTCAGGAAATTGACTCGGTTCTTCGAAACCGCAATCAAATTCTTCTCATTTTGTAGGACAATCTTCACATGGCCAGAATTCGCCTGAAACAACAAGCCGATCAGCATCGTTCTGAGCGCATTTTCCATGCATCTGATAGGGTTCTTCTTCATCTACAGCCTTCCAAGCAATCCTCCTTGACACTCCAAAGGCATCAGTGGCCCGAAATGCAACCCGAGGATGCTACCGAGGAACCACTCCTTCAGATTCTGCAGCAATTTCTTCAACCAAAGCTTTGAGGACAAAGCTTTTTCTAAGGGAGAGGGGATGTTAGTAACCTATGTCAACCCTTCTCTTTACTATGTTAGTATATTGTTGTTGGACGCATATGCTTTGTAAGTCATCCCGTAGTATTTGTTGATCCGTAGTTTATATTAGCCCATAGTATTGGATGCATATGCTTTGTAAGTCGTCCCGTAGTATTATATGTCCCATGGTTTTGACTCATAGTATTGGGCATAGACTTCGTATATAAGTGTGTGTTGAGGTCATTGAAGGCACCGTGAAGTTAATTGTATTGAGCTTGCTCAAAGGAGGTTGCCCCCTCGAAGTGGCCCGTGATCAATATAAAAGTGATTCTGTTCTATTATTTCTGATATCTTGTGTATTTGCATTAATTAATTATTGCAAGTTCATCACATATTTTCCAATTATAGCTAAGTGATTGGCCTGAGGATTGGGGATGGAAAAAATATAAAGGTGGGTATGGTTCCCTGGATTGGGGGATCAAATTTCAAGTTGTTTAATAATTTAATAGTACCTCTAAGGGACAAAGGCATAGTCACTTTGGATCAATTCTATAGCCCATATTCTAGGGCTATTAATGAACAAAGATGGAAGAAGGATAACTCACTGGGTCTCACTAGTCCAATGGAATTTTATGTACAAGGATTGAAGCACTTAGGCATATTCCTTAGCCAAGAGGAGGATAGACTAGTTTGGACTTGGAATGTTGCTAATTTCCAGGTAACAACAAAATTGGCTTATGAATCAATTTACTATGATAGCTCGATAGAGGATAAGGAGTGGTGGTATGGTATTATTTGGAAGTGGAATTGCCCTCTTAAAATAAGCTTGTTTCTGTGGATGTCGCTTTCTACTAAAATTTTAACCTTGGGTAATTTTTTGAAGCGAGGAGGACATGGACCAAATGTTTGTGTATTGTGCTTGAGTGGAAAGGAAAGCATTAATGATCTATTTTTGATATATCCCTTTGTAAAGCAGGTGTGGAAGTCTCTTAAGGGTATACTCAAGTTCACAAGGCACTGCATTATTGTGCCTTTAGTATGCATTTTTTTAAAATGGTTAAACAATGTACCCAAATTTCACTTCAAAGTGTTTCCTAGTTTTTTTTGTTGGGGCATATGGTGACACATGAATAAAGTCCTTTTGGGGGGTTGGAAGTCAAATTCGAGCCTCATTATTAAAACAAACAAATTGGGTTCTTTTCTCGAAGGTGGTAGGGGACTCTAGGGTTATTGTTGATTGGGAAGTCAAAAAAGTTGCTTTGTCGATGTTCAATCTTGGATGGTAGAAAAGAAGAATCTGACATTTCTAGGAGGCTTTTGAATACATTCAATACTTACACAAATATAATGATTTTAATGTTGTGGAAAGTGTAAATGAAGGTTTACTTTTGTAGCCCGCAAGGGTGTAGCTCAACCGATGATTCGCTTGATATGAAGGAAATGTTGTAAATGGAGGTCAATAGTTCAAATCACCCCAGCTTACCTATGCCCCATGCTTGCGGGATGTGTGGGTGCACCTAGGGGTATAGTGGTAGAGGACAGGATTGGATCACTGGACCCCGTGTCATGCAAGTACCAGCCCCATCCCAGTTGTCGATTCCCCTATTTAAAAAAAAAGGTTTACTTTTGTATGAGGAATTTAAGAACTCCTCTTTAATTCATAGGGGCTCCATAGTTCTTTTTTGATATTACAAGTAGTTTTGGACTTTAATCCGTTTGAAAGAATGTGGTGACTTTGTAATTTTTATATGTTATGCAGAAAGTCAAATTTATCTATTTTTGGACTATAGAAAAAAAACGTTGATGGTGAGATCTTTGAAGATATGGTAGTAGAGAACTAAAGCTTATCTTTATTTAATAAATAAAAATAAAAATAAAGATAAAGATTCAACTATTTTATTAAATAAAGATTCATATCTAATGAATGAAAAGGTGCATCCAAACGTCATGTCATGTTATTAGATAACGATTCATATCTAATATTCATTGAAAAGGTACATCCAAACGTCATGTCATGGATGCTTCATGAATGCAACCAGAGTTGGAATTTGACGGGCATTTGCCCATTTTGGAGCATTTTTCCCATCAAATACGGGAATTTTTTTATCAAAACGTTTCGTTAAACATTTAAATTTTCTTACGAACCGTCATTTTGAAAGTTAAACTTTTCTTCAAAACTTCATTATACCTATATTAAGACTACCAAGGAGTAGGAGGTAAATTGTGGTCCATAGGATGCTCAAGGTTGTGCTGCTATAGTGAGTTAGTGACTAGTTTGCGAGTGGGGTCTGGAGGCTGGGCAGTGTGATGAATCCACTGATAGTCTAGCTCGGGTGATTGGATAAGTTGATGTGTATTGTGTTAGGTAAATTCTTAATGTTAATTGAATGCAAAAATTAATGATGGACCATGGTGAACAGTGAATCTGTGAAGGCTCAGAACCGGCCGGGCGGTATTGGTAATTGGAAAGCACAATTGCAAGAATAGCATGGTTCGCAGCCTACTGGAGTCTGGAATATGGAGTCTACACTATTTACTCATTTGATCGCAGCTCGCTGGAGTCTAGACTCATTCGTGGTTGATTCTACCAATTGCAAGCTCAAATTTTTGGTAAGGTTACCTCATTTTAGTGATTCTATTTTTGTTTTTCAAGAGCTAGAGGTTTTGTTATTTGTTAAGCACATTTTGGCTAACCATTTGTGTTGTGTGAATGTGCACAGGGCTCAACCTCATCCCTCTAGTGATCGCTTATTACCAGCTAGAACTCTAGTCTACCAGTGTCGATAGCTTTCCTCTGAGACCAGCGTTATCTCTAAGCTTTTGTAAGCTTGGTGTGTGAATTTGTGTAGATGCTTTGGGTGCAGAGGAAATTGAGGGCTGGAATTGTAATTTAATTTGGTCTTATGGCCTCTTTCCTTGTAATATTTTAAAACTGGTTGTTTTATTTTCCTTAGTACATGACTTTTTCATCGCTGAGGGTTTTCTCGCACTCCCACTTGGGATTATTTTCATATCCCAGGTATGCTTGAATGCTGGTCTGATAGCTATTTCACATTTATTGGAGATGGGAAGGGGGTTTCATCAATTGTGACTCACCTCGATGTTCTTTGATTTGTTTGGGTCGAGAGATCTCAACCCGAAGTTTACTTTTCTTAAAAACACAACTCCAAGCTCATTTATGCATTTACAATTCTCATATATGTAAGCATTGTGAGTTTGGCTACAGGGTATTTGACCTTGAATATTGACAATATTCAATATTTTTTTTGAAAAACTTGGAATAGATTGAGTCTCTAATTCCAACGCTTAAGAAAGAATCCTAGTAAACTTACAGATTGTCTGCATTTGGATGTTTTTACAGGGTTATTCATTATTATAAGAAAAATACTTGCAACTGGCATAATGCTGTGGAAGAAGTTATGACTATATTCCTTTCCCTGGCGTCTCTTTTTTTTTTAATTAATACGATGTATATACACATTTGTTTCATTGGTATGGTATAAAATCTATAATATGGACACTAATTTTATTTGTTGTTCCTGTTATGGGCTGGTCCAAGGTAATGATACCCAATTATGACACGTTAGTTGCAATGAAATTCTAGAAAATTACAAATATTATCATTAAAATGAATTATTAGAGGTACCTACAAAACTTTTTTGGATTATGTGTAAACAGATGAAACGTATAAAAACGGATGACCTTCCAGAATATATA